>JAPFFP010042775.1:0-13810 GCA_026153255.1 Solanum medicagineum
ATGGAAAATATATAACATTGAAGTAAATCAAGTTTATGGTGATCATCAACATATGATAATACATGTAATAGATATAATTTTTAAGAAAATATTCAAGAAGTAATTCAAGAAAACATGTATGGGGACTCATGAACTCTCAACTCTTCTAAGACCATCTATGGGGCACATGAGAGAACAATCTCATGCTTTTAGTTTAGCCTTACATACTTGGGATAGAGCTTTAACAATCAATCTCTCAAGAATTCTCCTTGAATTCTTCAATCTACGCTTCTTCCTTATTTTCTCTCAAGCCCTAGTCTTTCAAGTAATTAGAAAAGGACTTAGAATGGGGTTTTGACCATTTTTATGATCAAAATGATCTACTTTGATCGTATTTTGAGTTTAGGAACGGTTGGGAATTATCTGAAATGCCCCTCATAAATTTTTAGAAATATTTTCACTATGGGAAAGTGGGTTAGTGATGTAGACACTTCGCGCCACAACATATTTTTTTCAAAAATTTTCCGAACAAGTTTTTCATTCTCCATCGAAAAACTAAAAAAAATATCAGTGCTTATATGTGACAAGGGTGCGATGTGCCTTTATCGCACATCAACACTAGTTTGCGCTTGGAATCCGAAAATTACCTTTTGATCTGGTCGCTCTAAAAATCGTCTGGAACCATTTTTCACTTAATTTTTCATGCTCATCGCATATCCGACCTCAGATTTGCAAATGGAACATGGTAAGACGCGTTATGCACATGTCTCTACTCTAGGGGTATTTTGGTAATTTTATCGAGTGTTACAGGGACATGGCGCCATTTGGTGAATTTTGGAGGGGGCAAGCAATCTTCTTCACATTCTGGATTCGATATTAATTTTTTCAATTTTAGATTATAATCATTTGTTTTTACCCAATCCTTTGGTAACTTCGTTCCACACTTTTACTCTTTAAATCTCTAATTTTATATTTATTTATCATATTTGTTGTTTGTCACTTCTATTTGTTAATTTCATATTTTATTTTATTATGGATTCATCTAGAAATAGTTCCGAAGGTTAAAAAATATTTTTTCAAAAAGAAAAAGGTGTTTCGAAAGGTGCTTCTAGTTCTTTTAAACATAAATTTCCTATTTTTAGAATGAATACTGATGAATTTACTGATGTGAATGAAACTAGTTTCTCCTGTTCGGATGTTATAGAAATTAATTCTAGTACTACTATGATTCCTCAGGAATTTTATGAAGACATTACGGTAATTTTGTTGGTAATTGTAAAATAACTGAAGAAGTAGAAGTTAATGAAGAGGTAGATTTAGATGATACACAATCATCGACTTGTAATGACCCGTTAGGGCATCTTGAAAATAATTCTCGTAATTTCATTAAATATCCTCTCGTAAATTCTTAGTGGGTATTTTGGACTATGCAATAATTACAGTTATTTAATTTATAAGTAAATTTAGACAATGACCTTAATTGGTGGACTAAATTAATAATTAAGATAATATTCTATACTGGTTTTCCATATTTATTAAAGATAAATCGGTAAAATTTATCACTTTAGTTTATAGAATAGTTAAACTAAAATTATTTTATATACGTACAATGGCGATGTTTTGTCCTCTTTCTTTCCGTATGTACATATATTTGTATATTCTCTCAAATATTTTGATAATTATGATAGTAATAGGGAATTAGATATTAGATGTATCATATGTTTCAAACACTATTAAAGTTATACTATTTGAAGGGTTTAAGGCTAAACCCTAGGCTTGAAATTTAGGAACAAAATTGTCACGACCCAAGCCCAGATCCTAGATGACACAGCGAATGGGGAACTCGAAGAGACCCAAATAAGCCTCTAAACATATCATTACACATCATTAGTTGCGGAAGCAATTAAACAACATAGTGGAATTAGAAATAGGGAAAAGGGACTAACGGAAAGCTTTCATAACATAAACATCAAAACAAGAGAGACAAGGCTCAATACATAACATATCCAACAACACCTCTACTACATAGATAAGAGCGGCGGCAAAGACAAGAAACCGAGCTCTCCCTCATAGTCAATACATACATAAAAGATAGGTAGTCTTAGTAAATAGCATGAGATCATAGATATTGTCCCCGAAATGGAGCACTCACCAACTAGCTTGAGAGAATTCATACTAGCCATGTAGAGGAAGATGCTCAAGAGGGACTCTGGTTCCTACATGGTGACATAATGTAGACATAAAGTATGCATTAGTACGTTGAATGTCTAAGTATGTAGGATGCAATGTAACAAGAGATAAGCAACATAATCAAAATGCATAATCATATATAATGAGTAGCATATAACAATATGACATGCATGGAAGATTCTTAAAGCAAATCATGCTTACATAAAACATAATACATGTGTAAGAAGAGACCATCATTAATGAGTTCATAGTGTATCAAGGTACAAACCTCTTGATTGGTTGGTGGATCGTCACACCCTAACACCCTTGATGATTGAGGTGCAAACCCCTCAACCCGGTTATCAAGGTACGAACCCCTTGATTGGTTGGTGGATACTCGCACCCCACCACCCCTAGTGATTGAGATACAAACCCCTCAACCTGGTTATCAAGGTACAAACCCCTTGATTCGTTATCAAGTTACAAACCAGTCGACATGGTTTCCTGAGCTCTTAACCCCCCGAGTAGGGCATGGTCAATTTCCAACATTATATAGGAGAATATCATATAAATACATTCCTTTCATCATCATAAAGTCATTTAAGTCATAAGACATGCATTGGGCCTTCAATTCCTCAAGAAATCATAACCGGACATTTTATCAAACACTTGGCAGGCGTGTAGTGCTAGTGTAAAACCATGCAAATCAAGAGTAGAATCATGCTAGAAAATTCAGTGTAAAACCATCAATAGATACTTGGTAACACCCTCAAGCAATATACATCGAAAACCTTCATCAAATCTCACAATAGATCTTAGATTCATAACTCAAAATATGCTAAAACAATCACAATTTCAGGAAACCCCAACATAGTGTGCAGTGAAATTCATAATAAGTATGACCCATGAGTAAATCAACCTTAAATCATACAATTTAGGTAAAAAGTAAGCTTGGGCACCATGGTTGAAAGGACCCATTGTTTGAAACCCATATACCTTAGCTTTGGAGAATTTCTTGAAGAAGATTTGAAATGGAGACTTGAAGCTTAAGTGAAATCCTTAAGATTTGGAAGAGATTTGGACACTTGAATTTAGGGAAAAATATTTTTCTAAGTGTTTGAGAGAGTACAGGGAATGTCTTGCATGATATGAAGGTGAAATATGGCTAAGTGTAGGAATTTTCACGCATGGGAAGAGTTAGGCCCAAGACCCCAAAGCCTTGGACCGCGATAAAAATCACCAGCAACAAAATACACAGGTCCACATCTAGTCCACGACGTGGACCTGTCGTTGAGGTAAAGTTTACACAGGTCCATGACAGCTATGCGTCGCGGCATTATTGCGGATCAATTTCAAAAACTGAAATTGTGGGAAAATGAAATTGAGATTCATTAGCTCTGAAATTGGGGTTAAACACATTTCCCACTCAATTGACCCCCTGAACAAGAATATGAAGTCGGATTTTCGATATCATGCACGAATTTTGAGATATATGAAAATTATGACTCCAGGCATTTTCGAGGCGCATTTTCAAGCAATTTTTTGGGATCACATATCTCCACCAATGTCAAAGAGACGTATATGAGAGACGTAAACATGATAATTTCAGCCCATATAAGGATGCAACAATGCACTTAAACATCATTTCAAAAATCTCACGTACGTGTAAAAAGATCATTATGAACTTGTCAATCTAAACATGAATGCATGCAAATATCATGGGCTGAACCTAGACTTGAAATCACACATGGGATTTAGAATTAGTACCTTAGGCTTGAGTAGAATGAAAAAGATAGGGATATCACTTTTGGATGTCCGTCTTGGCCTCCCATGTAACACCTTCAACTTGTTGATTCCTCCAAAGGACCTTAACTGAAGCATCGTCCTTGTTCCTTAGCCTCTCCACTTGCCTATCCAAGATCTCTGCTGGAACCTCCTCATAAGTCAAGTCGTCTTCAACTAAACCCACAACATCCAATGGAACAATAGCATTCGGATTACCCACACACTTCCTCAACATAGACATAGAAACACCAGATGAACCAAATTCATTTCACTAGGCAACTCCAACTCATAAGCCACCTTACCAATCCTCCTCATTACCCTATAAAGACCCACATATCTTGGACTCAACTTGCCCTTCCTACCAAAATGAACCACACCCTTCATTGGTGAAACCTTCAAATAGACCCAATCATAAACTTTGAATTCAAGATCCCTTCTCCTCACATCGGCATAGGACTTTTGGTGACTGTGGGCCATCTTCAACCTTCCTCTAATCATCCTAAGCTTCTCAAGAGTCTCCATAACCAGATTTGGTCCGAATAATGCCATCTCTCTAACCTCAAACCACCAAACCGGTAATCTACAATGTCTACCATAGAGAGCTTTAAAAGGAGCCATGCCGATACTAGAATGATATCTATTGTTCTAGACAAACTCAGTCAATAGAAGATGATCATCCTAACTACCCTTTAGATCTAATACACAAGCCCTATGCATATCCTTAAGTGTTTGGATAGTTCTTTCAGCTTGGCCATTCGTTTGAGGGTGAAAGGCCATATTAAGCTTTACCTTGGTTCCAAGGCCTCTTTGGAAGGACCTCCAAAGGTGTGAAGTGAATTGAGCACCACAATCTGATATGATAGACAAAGGCACCCCATGCAATCTCACCAACTAGTGAATGTACAATTTAGCATAGTCTTCGTCCCCATAAGTAGTCTTAACCAGTATGAAATGAGCATACTTTGTCATCCTATCAACCACAACACAAATGGAATCAAAACCCTTTCTAGTATTTGGTAACCCAATCACAAAATCCATATTAAACTCTTCCCACTTTCAAGTAGAATTTTCTATGTCTTGTGCTAGGCCACTGGACCTTTGGTGCTCGGCTTTGACTTGTTGGCAACTATGAAAATTGGATACAAGTTTGGCAATGTTCCTCTTCATGCCTTCCCACCAATACACATCCCTCAATCTCTCTACGTTTTGGTAGAACCGGGGTGAATAGAATAAGAAGAACATGAGCCTCATCAAAAATCTTTTCTCTCAAGTCATCAACACAAGGCAAACATAACCTACTTTGGTGTCTAGGGTATCATCTCTCCTTTGGGAGAAAACCTCCACCTTACCATCTTTTACCAATGCCTTCAATTCTAACAAAATGGGGTCAAGATCTTTAGCTTTCAGCTCCTCAACCAATGAAGATTTAGAGCCATCAAATACCATAACACCCCTATTATCCACCTCTTCCAACCTAACTCCCAATCTAGCCAATCGATGGACCTCCCTAGCCACCTCTTTACCACCACCATCAACATGGGCTAGGCTACCTATAGACACCCTACTCAAAGCATCCGCCACCACATGAGTCATATCGGGATGATAATGCACACTCATGTCATAATCCTTAAAAAGTTCTAGCCATCTTATTTGTATCAAGTTGAGATCTTTTTGCGTGAAGACATATTGGAGACTCTTATGATCGGTAAACATTTCAACACCGTACAAATTGTGATGCCAAATCTTCAAAGTAAAGACCACAACGGCTAATTCAAGATCATAGGTAGGATAATTCTTTTGATGCAGCTTGAGTTATTTAGAAGCATAGGCTATCACCATACTATTTTGCATCAACACACAACATAAACTGATCCTTCAAGCATCAGAGTACACAACAAAACCTTCTAGCCCTTCCGGTAGTGACAATATAGGAGCAGACACAAGCTTATCTTTCGATGATTGGAAACTATTTTCACACTCATCGTACCATAGAAATTTGGCTTTATTTTGAGTCAACTTAGTCATAGGAGAAGCAATAGAAGAGAACCAATTCACAAACATCCGATAGTAACCCGCTAAGTCCAAGAAGCTTCTAATATCCAACGGGGTCAATGGTCTGTGCCAATTTCTAATCATATCCATCTTTTAAAGATCCACCTTAATACCATCCCCCGACACCACATGACCTAGAAAGGCAACCTCATTTAACCAAAATTCATATTTTTCATACTTGGCATACAACTTCTCTTCCCTCAATCTTTGTAGCACCACCCTCAAATGACCCATATGTTCTTCCTTACTATGTGAATAGATCAAAATATCATCAATGAAGACTACAACAAATGAATTAAGGTGGGGTTAGAAGACCCTATTCATAAGATCCATAAAGATAGCCGGTACATTTGTCAACCCAAAGGTCATCACAGCAAACTCATAATGCCCATACCTAGTCTGAAAGGTTGTCTTGGGAATATCACACTTCCTCACCTTCACTTGATGATACCCAGATCGAAAATCAAGCTTAGAGAAGTGATTATCCCCTTGCAATTGGTCAAACAAATCACCAATCCTTGGAAGAGGATACTTATCTTTATAGTGACCCTATTAAGTTGCCGATAGTCAATACACATTCTAAGGGCCCCATTCTTCTTCTTCACATACAATGCCGAAGCACCCCAAGGTGATTGTCTTGGCCTAATGAAACCCTTCTCCAACAAATCCCTCAATTTCTCTTTTAATTCCTTTAACTCCGTCGGGGCAATACGGTAAGGGGGAATAGAAATGGGTTGAGTATAGGGAAGGAGGTCTATACCAAAATCTATTTCCCTTTCAGGGGGAACACTCGGAATGTCATTTGAAAAGACATCAAGGAACTGATTTAGAACTAGAACCGACTTAATAGAAGGGACTTTGGACTCCACATCCCTAACCCTCACAAGATGATAGAGACACCCCTTAGAGATCAACTTATGGGCTTTAATGCAAGAGATGAATCTACTCTTGACCACTACCTCATGACTCTCCTTGAAATGACCTAAGATAGTGCATGAAAATGTGCCTCGGAAGTGCCTGAAATCGTAATTTCCATATATCTAAAAGTCCGTGTGCAATATCAAAAATCTAGTTTCATATTCTTGTTAAGGGTTCAAATTGAATGGGAAATAGGTCTAACCCCAATTTAGGAGCAAATGTATCAAAATTTGAAAATTGCAAAATGTGATTTCCTATGCAGTCTGTACGTTCTTGGCATGACGCGCTAGCAACCGATTCTTGTGTATTTTTTTAGTCCGGTCCAAGGCTTTGTAGTCTTGGGCCTAAGTGTTCCCAAATGTGAAAATACCTATACTTAACCTTATTTCACCCTCATATCATTCAGGACATTTCCTAATACTCACTCAAACACTTAGATAATATTTCATCTTCAAATTTCAAGTCTCAAAACTCATCTGGATTCTAAGGTTCTCATTCAAGCTTCAAGTCTCTATCTCCAATCTTCATCAAGCTATTTTCCAAAGCTAAGGTATATGGGTTTCTTTCGTGAGTTCTTTTCACCCATGATACCCAAGCTTCCTTTTATCTAAAATTGCATTATTTAAAGTTGATTTACTCATGGGTCTTACTTATTATGAATTTCACTGCATACTATGGTGGGGTTTCATGAAAATATAGTTATTTTAACATGTTTTGAGCTATGAATCTGAGGACTATTATGAGATTTGATTAAGAGTTTTGATGTATATTGCTTGACGGTTTTACCAAGTATCTATTGATAGTTTTACATGAAATTTTCTAGCATGATTACACTCTTGAATTGTATGGTTTTACACTAGCACTACACACCCGCCAAGTGTTTGATAAAATATCCGGTTATGGTTTCTTCAGGAATTGAAGGTCCAATGCATGTATTATGAGTTGAATGATTTATGATGATGGAGAGAATGTATGTTCATGATATTCTCCTATAAAGTGTTTGAATGTGACCATATCTGACTCGGAGGGACAAGAGCCCGGGTAATCATGTCGAGGGATTTGTACCTTAAAAGTCAATCAAGGGGCTAGTGCCTTGATAACCGGGTTGAGAGGTTAGTACCTCAATCGCCAAGAGTGGTAGGATGTGAGTATCCACCAACCAATCAGGGGGTTCATACCTTGATAACCATGTTGGGGGTTTGTACCTCGATCACCAAGGGTGGTAGGGTGAGATGATCCACCAACCAACCAAAGGGGTTTGTACGTTGGCAGCCTATGGGTTTTATATGTTGGTCTCTTCTTACACCTTGCATTATATCCTATGTAAGCATGTTTTACTTGAGCACTGATCATACATTCCATATTGCTAATATGTTATCCATTGCCTACTATTATGTATTTTGGTTATGATGATTATCTCTTGTTGCATTGCTTCTTACATACATAGTACATTTAAATGTACTAACGCTCACTCTATGCCTACTTGATGTTACCATGTAGGAACCAGAGCCACACTTGGTCATCCTCCTCCACGTGGCTAGTATGACATCTCTCAAGCACTTTGGTGAGTCCTCTATTTCGGGGATGATGCTTATGATCTCATATTATGTTCTAAGACTATCTTTCTTTTATGTATATGTTGACTTTGAGGGTGAGCCCGGTAGCTTGTCTTGGCCCCCGCTAAGTATCTAAGTTTTAGAAGTTTTGTTGGACATGTTTGTATTATGCTATGAGCTTTGATTCTCTCTTGACTCTTGATGCTTATGATATGAAAATTGTCCCTTACCCTCATTTGTCCCTATTTGCTATCTCTTGTTGTATTTTATTGCTTCCGCGACCAAGGATGTGTAATGATATGTTAATAGGCTTACTTGGGGCCCTTTCGGGTTTCCCATGCGCCGTGTCACATCTAGGCCCTAGGCTTGGGTCATGACAAACTTGGTATTAGAGCAATACGTTGTTAGATCCTCGGAGTCCAATACATCGCATCAATTCGAGTCTTAGTCATGGTTGTGTTGTGCATCACAACTATGAGTAAGAGGCTATGAGCCGTCTTAGGAAATATATCCCTTCTGCATGTTCTAAGTCATGCTATAGAGTTGAAATAAGGATTTCCCCCCTAACGATTATTCTTTTCTATGTTAGATCATACTTAACATAAGAGGAAGAAGAGCCCGTAGTCCCGAGGACCAACCGTCTCATGGTGAGCTTTGGGATGCTCTCACTTTGCTTGCACAAGTTGTGGCTAATCAAGCCAATCAAGAGTCCCAAACCCTTCATGTTCCTACCAGCATCTTGGGTGAGGGACCTCATGAGAATGAATCCACCATAATTCTATGGGTCAAAGGTGGATTAGGACCCTCAAGAGTTCATTGATAAGGTCTACAAAGTTTTGGCTATTATAGGTGTTAGATCGGAGGGGAAAGTGGAGTTGGTGGCTTACCATCTCAAGGGGGTGGCACAAATATGGTTTAATCAATGGAAGGAGGAGAAGGGAATCAACAATTTGATGTTATGGGAGGAGTTCAAGGCGACTTTTCTTAATCAGTTCTTCGCTCTTGAGCTTAGGGAAGCCAAATTGGTGGAATGCATGAATTTGAGACAAGGATCTTTGAGTGTGAGGGAGTATGCCCTTAATCAACTCTCTAAATATACTCACTACTTAGTGGTTGACCCAAGGTCTAGAATGAATAAATTTGTGAATGGATGTTTCCGACTTGGTGAGTGAGTAATGCTGGTCCGCCATGTTAATTAGTGACATGGATTTGTCCCGCTTGATGACCTATGCCGAATAAATGGAGGAGGAGAAGTTGAGAAAGAGGAGGGTTAATAAGGCCAAGAAGGCCTGCTTTGAAGGTAGGTTCCAAAGTTGAAAGGGTGGTCGGTTCCAACAAGTCCAAGGGTCTTCTCATGCTTCTAATAATGGGTTTGCCAATGACTTTCTAAGGGCCCAAGGTGTTGGGGGTGTGGTCCCTAATGGTTTGTGTCCAAATTGTGGTAAGGGCCATGGAGGCCCATGTTTGAAGGTGACTAATTCGTGTTATGGATGTGGGAGATTGGCACAAAAAGTTTGAATGTCCTCGTAACCGTAACAAGTGTAAGGAGGTTCGTGCATAAGTTGAAAATGCAGTTTCTTTGGGAAAGGGTGGTCAACAAGGTGGTGCCCCAAGGCACAATCGATTTTATGCTTTTCATAGGATGCAAGGGGTTGATGAGGTGCCCAACGTTGTTACCAGTATGTTAAAAGTCTTTGCTTTTGATGTGTTTGCTTTGATTGATTCGGGTGCCACTCTTTCTTTTGTTACCCCCTTTGTTACCAAAAGGTTTCATGTTGAGCCCGAATTGTTGTCTGAGTCATATGAGGTGTCTACTCCTATTGGTGCATCTATTGTTTCTAGAAAGGTCGATAAAAATTTTCCCACTTCCATCTTGCATAAAATATTCCCTTGTGATCTTGTTGAGTTGGACATGGTTGATTTTGATGTCATTCTTGGGATGGATTAGTTGCATGCATACTATGGCTCTATTGATTGTTGAACCTGTAGGGTCAAATTCCAATTCCCAAATGAACCCGTCCTTGAGTGGGAGAGTCATGATGAGGTAGTCAAGGGTAGGTTCATCTCTTGCAATAAAGCCCGTAAGTTGAACTCTAAGGGGTGTCTTTATCATCTTGTGAGGGTTAGGGATGTGATGTCTAAAGTCCCTTTTATAGAGTCGGTTCTAGTTGTAAATGAGTTCCTTGATGTCTTTCCAAATGAGTTCCCTAGTGTTCCTCTTGAAAGGGAAATAGATTTTGGTATAGAACTCCTCCCCGATACTCAACCCATTTTATTACACCTTACCGTATGACCCCGGTGGAGTTAAAGGAGTTGAAGGAGCAATTGAGGGACTTGTTGGAAAAGGGTTTCATTAGACCTAGCCAATCACCTTTGGGAGTGTGTATTGACTATTGGTGACTTAATAGGTTCACCATCAAGAATAGGTATCCTCTTCTAAGAATTTATGATTTTTTTAACAAATTGCAAGGGGCTATCCATTTCTCTAAGATTGATCTTTGGTCCGGGTACCATCACGTGAAGGTGAGGGAATGTGATATTCCTAAGAGGGCCTTTCGGACTAGGTACGAGTATTTTGAGTTTGTTGGGATGCCTTTTGGGTTGACCAATGCACCGACTATATTCATGGATCTTATTAATAGGTTCTTTAAATCCTACCTTGATTCGTTTGTCGTGGTCTTCATTGATGATATTTTGATCTATGCTCATAGTGAGAATAAACATATGGGCCAGTTGAGGGTAATATTGCAAAAATTGAGGGAAGAGAAATTGTATGCTAAATATGAAAAGTGTGAATTTTTGTTGAAAGAAGTTGCCTTTCTAGGTCATGTGATGTCGGGGGATGGTATTAAGGTGGATCCTAAAAAGATGGATATGATTAGAAATAGGCCTAGACCATTGACCCTGTCGGATATTAGGAGCTTCTTGGCCTTAGTGGGTTACTATCGGCGGTTTGTGAATGGGTTCTCTTCTATTGCTTCTCCCTATGACAAAGTTGACTCATAAGGAAGCCCAATTTGTGTAGTCCGATAAGTGTTAAAGGAGTTTCCAAACATTGAATGATAAACTTGTGTCCGCTCCTATATTGTCACTACCGGAAGGGCTAGAGAGATTTGTTGTATATTGTGATGCTTCACGGGTTGGTTTGGATTGTGTGTTGATGCAAAATGGAAAGGTGATAGCCTATTCTTCAAGACAACTCAAAGTGCATGAAAACAATTGTCCTACCCATGATCTTGAGTTACCCGCCATTGTATTTGCATTAAAGATTTGGCGTCACTATTTGTATGGGGTGCATGCTGATGTGTTGACTAAGCATAAGAGCCTCCAATATGTCTTCACTCAAAATATCTCAACTTGAGACAAAGAAGGTAGTTAGAACTTCTTAAGGTCTATGACGTGAGTGTGCATTATCATCTTGGTAAGGCTAATATTGTAGCGAATGCTTTGAGTAGGGTGTCTATTGGTAGCCTAGCTCATGTTGATGCTTGTGGCATAGAGGTGGCTAGGGAGGTCCATTGGTTGGATAGATGTGAAGTTAAGTTGGAAGAGGTGATGATGGTGTTGTTGTTGTTATTGATGGTTCTAAATCTTCATTGGTTGAGGAGGTGAAAGCTAAGCAAGATCTTGATGCCTCTTTGTTAGAATTGAAGGCCTTGGTGAAAGGGAGAAAGGTGGAGGTTTTCTCTCAAGGGGAAGATGGTTCCCTTAGGTACCAACGTAGGTTGTGTGTGCCTTGTATTGATGGCTTGAAGGAAAAGATCCTTGATAAGGCTCATGGTTCTTCTTACTCTATTCACCCCGGGTCTACTAAAATGTATAGAGATTTGAGAGAGGTGTATTGGTAGGGAGGTGTCACATCCAAAGTCCCGTTAAGGCATACTGACACTTGTTGCTGATAAGGTTTGGGATAACCAACCTGTATCCATGGGCTTTCTATACATAATATAAGGGATTTCTTCATTCAACATGCCTTTAAGAAAGTAAGCAATAATAACAAGCCAAAAGGAAATGCATATGGCTAGGCCGTTGGGGCCACATTGTCTAAAGTATGAGACATGACCACACTTTTATTTACATAGTCTACAAATCCTCTAGATAAGGAAAAGTATCTGATAAGGGTCGGTACAGGCCTCGCCTCCACTAACTATACAATACAAAAATATGAGCTCTAGACACACAAATCTTCGAAGCAACCTGGAGCTTGGTAACAACACTTGGATATCCTATACTCCTATTGAGGAGCGCTACTAGCACTTGTACCTGCATCATGAAATGCAGGTCCCCTGTAAGGAACGTCGGTACGAGATAATATACCGAATACGTAAGGCAGAAAACACTGTATATGAAGTAACAACTCAAATGAAACTATGCACTGGTGTGTGATAAGAGACCACCTTTAGTTACACTGTAGGATAATGTACTTTATGTTTTTTTTATTACTTTACCTTTATTATATAATCTATGTACAATATGTAATACAAATGACTAACTTATCAGTGGTAAATCTATATCGGGATTGGCCCTAGCTAGGCTTTTCCTTTCACCCCTTGGGCTACCCCTCGATAGGATCAACCCTGGCTAGGTGATTCTTCCACCCCCCGGGTTAGCACCAATCAATAAGCAATATACTTTATCTTTCAATTACTTTTGAGATGACTCTTTTGGTGGTCATAACATTATAGCTGTAGGACTGTAGATGTATCATATGACATGTAAATAATCATACAAGGCAATACAATAATGAAAAGAGTACATTACACGACTAATGAAATGTGTATGAGATGAAACAACTCGTGAACTTTATTTAGCAACAAGAACCCATGTAACTTGGTATCCAAGTATGTATATAGATTTGAAGGTGACTATGTATGGGAGCATATGAAAATGTGAAAGAGTGCAGACATGGTGAATAGTTGTGTCGGAGTTGGTAACAACCTTTATGTTCTAAGCAGGGATCTATGTTTCATGCCAAATAATACGAAATCAAGTAGCCTTACATACCACGATATATGACCTTGTTATTACCTCGAAGTAACCTCCTTTTCCCTCACATATTTATCTACAATAGAGTAGGCAATAAGACTGGAATTAGTAGCTAAGAAACACTTCTTTGCAGTGCAATTTAATGTAAAAATAAACTTTGGGCAGCAACACGTAAGCATCGACCCAACGACGTTATTTCATCCCTTCCACCCCTAAGCATGTATTTCTATTACTCATTCCATATACATGGTGTATACAACCTAGTTTAGGTTCATAACATGCTAGAAATAATCCACAATTTACAACACACACCAACTTCACACGACATGCAATCAGGTAGCACAACCTTATGCCATTTCCCTATA
>JAPFFP010042776.1:0-13806 GCA_026153255.1 Solanum medicagineum
GTATTTCTAGTGGCTTGTACACGTGACAACCTGTTCTTGGGTGGGATTTAAGCTATGAAAATTCTCAGTTTGAGTTTGTTTATTTAAAAAGCTTCCGCATTATATTTATTATTATTTTTTTTATTAAGGCTGACTTGCTTGGGTGGGATTGAGCGAGTGCCATCACGCCAAATTTTCGGGTCGTGACAATCCATCTTAGACATTGTGCTGTCCCATTGTGTTATATCCTAATACCTGTCCATATGTCTAATTCTTCTTTCAGTTTTGTTGTCCAAATACATTCAACAAATAGATGTTGCTAGGATTCAATTTTATTATCCTCACATAAGAAGCAAATGCTATCATCTGTTGGTATATGAAGTTGAACCATCCTCTCATTTGTCAACAGTTTCTCTTGATTGGCAAGCCTAAATCTATTCTAGGCATCATGATGGAATTTCAAATTAGCCTTACTTCATGTACTCTTTGTAGTCTTCCCAAAAGAGTGTCATAGCTCTTACTCATAGAATAGGCTCCATTGTCAGTCAAACAATACGTGCCATTGTTATACCAATCGGTCATTTCCATTTGATAGAGTTTATCTTCCTTCATATTAGTTGTTGTCTCCTGGAGGTGTATGAGTCCATATATCTTGATTGCCTTTCATATATAAACTATGTACCTACTTAATCCATAGAGAATCTGTCGTACAAGCCAATTTATTTTAAAACTACACGTAAGCAAGTTTTATTTTACCCTATTGGATTCTTTCCTTTTCATAAACAACCTTTAATTTTACTCTTGCGCTTCTTTTTTTCAATTTTTTCCGAATGCTCGCAGTTCGCACGTTACATTCGTAATTCAAATGTGTTAAATTTTCACTAATTTATTCTTGTAAAAAGATAAATATACTAAGAGATCAAAGAGATAAGAAAACATATATATTTTTTATATGCAATATAATTTTTTATTGAAGACGATTCATATGAATTCATGTCTCCTTGAGTTCACTCTATGTATTTTAAAAGTATTACTTTCATAAAGTTTGATATAATAATTATTTTTGTTTGGTAAACTATGAAGAATTATCATAAGAGCCAAATTGTTACACCTAATGGCACTCTAAAAATTAAGCCATTTCATCTGCTCCAATCTCTATAGCCTCAATCAACCATATCACCAATTACAAATTTTTTGAATCAAATATCTACATCTACTAGCTTTTCTAGACTGTTTCAAGTAATCTACCCTCTCTGTGATTTCCTTCTTGATCAGTGCAAAAACCATCTTTGTATCAACAAGTACCCCTCTGAACTGCTTTCAATTCCTTGCTTTCCATGTATGGTATATCTTGGCTCCCAATATTGCAGTTGCCAACTCTTTCTTGAATTGTTTCCAATGCCTTCCTTTTATCCATCTTAAACATTGTGCTGTCCCATTATGTTGTGTCCTAATACCTGTCCATATCTCCAATTCTTCTTTCAGTTTTGTTGTCCACCTACATTCAACAAATAAGTGTTGCTGGGATTCAATTTTATTGTCCTCACATAAGTAGCAAATGCTATCATCTGTTGGCATATGAAGTCGAATCATCCTCTTATTTGTCAACAATTTCTCTTGATTGGCAAGCCTAACAATAAATCTATGTCTAGGCAGCATGACGAAATTTCAAATTAGCCTTGCTTCATATACTCTTTGTAGTCTTTCCAAAAGATTATTGTAGCTCTTACTCACAGAATTGGCTCCATTGTCAGTCAATCAATACACGCCATTGTTATATCATTCTGTCATTGCCATTTTGATAGAGTTTATCTTCCTCCAATTCCAATTGTTGTCTCCTGGAGGTGTATGAGTCCATATATCTTGATTGTCTTTCATATATAAACTATGTACCCACTTCATTCATAGAGAATCTGTCTTACAAGCCAATTTTTTTTAAAAGTACATGCAAGTTTTATTTTACCCTATTGGAGTTCTCGCCTTTTCATAAACAATCTTTAATTTTATTCTTGTGCTTCTTTTTTTTAAAATTTTTTTTCTTGCGCTCGTAGTTCGCACGTTAAATTCGTAATTAGAACGTATTATATTTTCACTGATTTTTTTGGTAGAAAGATAAATTTACTAAAAGATCAAAGAGATAAGAAAACATATATATTTTTTATATGCAATATAATTTTTTATTGAAGAAGATTCAGATGATTTCATGTCTCCTTGAGTTCACCTTATGTATTTTAAAAGTATTACCATCATAAAGTTTGATATACTTATTCTTTTTTGGTAAACTATGATGAATTACCATAACAGCCAAATATCTACACATAATGAGCACTCTAGAGATTAAGCCATTTCATCTGCTCCAATCTTTATAACCTCAATCAACCATATCAGTAATTACAAAATATTTCAATCAAATATCTACATCTACTAGCTTTTCTAGATTGTTTCAAGTTATCTATCCTCTCTGTGATTTCTTCTTAATCAGTGCAAAAGCCATCTTTGTATCCACAAGTACCCCTCTGATCTGCTTCCAATTCCTTGCTTTCCATGCATGGTATATCCTGGCTCCTAATATTGCAGTTGCCAACTCTTTCTTGAACTATTTCCAATGCCTTCCTTTTATCCATCTTAGACATTGTGCTGTCCTATTGTGTTGTATCCTAATACCTGTCCAGATCTCTAATTTTTCCTTCAGTTTGGTTGTCCAACTACATTCAACAAATAGGTGTCGCTGGGATTCAATTTTAGTATCCTCTCATAAGCAGCAAATGCTATCATCTGTTGGCATATGAAGTCGAACCATCCTCTCCTTTGTCAACAGTTTCTTTTTATTGACAAACCAAACAATAAATCTATGTCTCAGAAACATGACGTATGGAATTTCAAATTAGCCTTGCTTCATGTACTTTTGTTAGTCTTCCCAGAAGATTGTTGTAGCTCTTACTCACAGAATAGGCTCCACTGTCAGTTAAACAATACACGCCATTGTTATACCATTCTGTCATTGCCATTTTGATAGAGTTTATCTTCCTCCAACACCAGTTGTTGTCCCCTTGAGGTGTATGAGTCCATATATCATGATTGTCTTTCATATATAAACTATGTACCCACTTAATCTATAGAGAATCTGTCTTGTAACCCAATTTATTTTAAAAGTATACGGAAGCAAGTTTTATTTTAACCCGTTGGAGTTCTCTCTTTTTCATAAACAACCTTTAGTTTTACTCTTGCGCTTCTTTTTTTCAATATTTTTTTACGCTCGCAGTTCACACGTTAAATTCGTAGTTCGCACGAGTTGAATTTTCACGAATATGTTTTGGTAAAATGATAAATATACTAAAGATCAAAGAGATAAGAACACATATATGATTTTTTTTATGTGCAATATAATTTTGTGTTGAAGAAACTTCAAATGAATTCATATCTCTTTGAGTTCATCGTCTGTAATTTAAAAGTATTACCTTTATAAAGTTTGATATAATTAATTAATGTTTGATTTTTATTTATTTTAAAAGTACAAGTAACACATGAGTTTTTGCCCTTTTGCTCTCGTTGTAACTCAAACTTATGATCTTATCGGAGGTGTTGGATGCTTGCCACTTGAGCAGTTCGTCACATGCACAACCTTTAATTTTACTATTGTGCTTCTTCTTTTTAATTTTTTCTTACGTTCACATGTGTTGGGTTTTGCTAAATTTTTTTTTTGGTAAAAAAATAAATAATCAAAAAATCAAACAGATAAGAATATATATATATATAAAATTTTTTATACGATATGATTTTTCGTTATGGAAGATTCGGACTCCCTAATGAGGTGGATTCAATCATGAGTTCACCCCATGTATTTTAAAAGTATTGTCTTAATAAAGTTTGATTTAATTAATTAATGTTTGATTTTCTTTTGTTTAATTAAGGGTTCCTGTTATTGGAGGGAGGGATCCTAATTTACATGTGCTCTATGTAGAGGTAACTAAAAGGGGTGATGATGACAAGGTTAAATTGTTTCTCCATCAATTTTTCTTTCTGATAATTCATTTTATTTCATTTAGATATGCTAAATATTGTTTTTTCTAATATTTGTAAAAAAATAAAATAAAAAAATCAAGAAGACATACAAGATTTGTTTTGTTGTGGAGATAGTGACAGATAAGAAATGGAGAGAAGTGAGTTTGGTCTTCAATGGAATTGCCTGATCGGAACCCACTGAAGCATCTGAAGCGGCAGACAGAGAAGAGTGAAGGAGTGGGAATCAAAATTGGGAAACTTCTTAGGGTTTCCTATTATTTTACTAAAGGTCGGTGTAGGAATCGATCTTTGATCTCCTTAGGCTGAACTCGTTTGTATTGGGATACTTTATTTTGAGCCCAACTGTTTTTGTTATATGAAATAAAACGGGTCACTAACCAAAATTATGAGTAAAATTTTTTTTCATCCAACAAGTGATTCATCTGCATTGAGGAAGCATTATTTCACTTTGTTTCATCATTTTAAACAAGTTTACTTTTTTAGACATCAATTCCTTTCCTTGATAGATTAGCAAACTTGACATGTTAATTTCTTTTCTATTAAGTATATATATGTGATAATATTTATGAGTTATTATTAAGCTAGAAATATTCAATTTACACCTTGATCATTTCGAGTTTCTGCTATAGTATCGACGTAACTAGAGGAGCACTTGTCATATAGTATAGCTTCAATGTATGTTTAAAAGATGTGTGAACGTATAATAACTTAAATTTTGACGTATCTATTAAAAAATTATTTGATAATACAAGTCAAAAGTGTTACTTGACTAAACTACACTTTATAAGGAATAATAAATCAAGGATTTTAATCTTCTACTACTACGTTAGATATTTTTCTATTTGTCTAAATATGCCACAACAATTGTGTGTTATTTACTAGGCTAGAAATATCTAATTTACATCTCGATCATCTCGAGTTTCTACTTTCTTCGATATCATTGAGGTAATTAGAAAAGCACGTGAGGAGCACGTGTCATATGGTATGACGTCAATATATGTTTAAAAGATGTGTCAATATATAGTAACTTAAATTTTGACGTATCCATTAAAAATTATTTGATAATAGTAGTCAAAAGTGTTATTTGACTAAACTACACTTTATAAGCACTAACAGTTCAAGGATTTTAATCTTCTACTACTAGGTTAGATATTTTTCTATTTATTTCAATATACCACATCAATTGTGTATTATTTAATAGGATAGAAATATTTGATTTACACCCCAATCATTCATAGTTTTTCTTTCTTCGATATTATCGAGATAACTAAAAGAGCAAATTTATGTCACCTGTCATATAGTATAACGTTGAGATAAAACTTAAAAACATGTCAATATAATTGATTCAGTTCTGCGTATTTATTAAAAAAAATATTTAATAATTGTAATCAAAAGTGTTATTTGATTAAGTTACACTTTTTAAGCACCAACTAGTTTAAGGATTTTAAGCTTTTACTACTAGGTTAGATATTTTTCTATTATTGCAATATGCCATACCATTCGTGGTATTATTATTAGGCTAGAAATATTCGCTTTTACACCTCAATCATCTCGAGTTTCTGCTTCCTTTGATGTCATCGAGGTAACTAGAGGAGCACGTATCCTATAGTATGGTGTCAGTATATATTTAAAAGACATGTTAATATGTAATATGCACAATTAAAGGTTTGCTTTCACAAAATTGATGGGGGCAAAAGAAAAGGTATATAGAGAATATGTATTCTCCATGTACTTTTTTTTTTTGCACTAGTTTGAGTCTTAATATATACTCACTCCATTCAACTTTACTTGGCCCCTATACTATTTTGAGATATCCAACAATACTTGTCCACTTTATGGAATCAAGAGATAATTTTACACTTAGTTCCTAATTTATCCTTATCATTAATTGTAGTAATTTCCTTATTACATTTTTCAAGACATCATATTTACTATATTCAAAGGGTAATTTGGTAAAATTACCTCATCATATACTACTTCTTAATCTCTGTGCCAAGTCAACAGTGGCTAAGTGGCAAGTAAATATGCACAATTAAATGCTCTCCAACTCCTTTAAATTGGACTTCGCTTTCACAAAATTGATAATGCTTTATTGAGAAGTAGCCATGGTCTTCTTATAACTCTTCTCAAATGGTATCTCAAAATACTTGACTTTACTTAAATTCTAACATTCATGCACAATGATGTAAAATAAATTTTCTTGAAACTCTCCTAAAATAATGCGCTTAAAACAAAATATACTTTATTCAAACTCTTCTTGAAATTTTTGAACTTACTTCATTCATGAAAATAATGAATATGGAATACTATGAAAAGATTTTCAAAGATGAAAAGACGACTACCCTATACTACTAAAGAACCTGTTTCAATCAACACTACTAGACAACAAGTTCAAAGCAGTTAAACAGACCAAGCGACTTATAGTGGAAAATCTCTTTGCTCAAGGGAGAAACAATCACTACCTACACTCATAGGATTTCACCAACTCTTTATTACTTCAAAACTCGAGTAATGTCTACTTACAACTCACACTTCAGACAACAACTTGTTGAGGGTCAAATCCACTCTCAAGCACAACTCACTCAACGAAACACCTTCTTACAATGTTTGTCCCCTAAACAAAGATTCTAAGAAGATTGTCAAACAAACTTAGCTTGAACAATCAAGACAACCTAACTATAGATCTAGCTTAAGAGTTCTCTGTAAGTGCCCATGCTCTTGCTTGAATGCTCAAGCCATTTTTCAGTTGCAAAAGTTGTGTCCCATAGGGTTAAAGATTGTATTTAAGTTGAACCCTAGAGACCTTCCATATATGACTCCTTTGTTGAGTAGGGCACACGTTTCTTTTCTTTAAAGGAGTCCTTTTCCTGATCGGCTTCCTTTTTCATATTCCTGCTTTGATTTGGTTTCATTATACAACAATCCTTCTTCAACTAGGATTGTGCCTTATGACCACTGGTACAGACCCTGGGACCTGGTTCCGTTTGACATCATCAAAACGGTCTAAGTGCATCTGCCAAATCCTAACAAAATAACTTTGGCTAAAAAGGGGTCCATGTGATATGTAAACATGAACCATAATGCAAAGATCAACAATGGTTTAAGTATCATAATTTTGATTGACAATAAGAATCAATGTAGGAACTAAAGAGAATTCGAAAATTATGAATTTTGGGTAAAAATCCTAACTTTGATCCTACTAACTGAAATTATTAACTTAGGGCGTGGGGCAAACTTAATTCCCCACTATGAGTAGTCTTTCATACCTGAAAGAAAAAAAGTTCTGGGAGAAAACCTTTGAGTTTGCAATCTTATTGCTTGAACTTGAGAAAGCCTTCTATAAGTTTTTAGATATGGAGTTAGGAGAAAAATATTGATTCAAAACTCTTGTTCTGAAAGAGAACCAGGTTCAGAGCCTTTAGATCATGTGAATTTGGAGAAATTCATTTCTTGAAGTTCTTGATCTTCAAGAGAAGGAGAATTTGAGATTTTAGGAGTTATTACGTGTATAAAGATGTTATTAAGTTATACGATGGACATGGAAAAGTTATTTGAAGGTAAAGTATAGAAAATACCCTTCTGAAAATGTTAGAAGATCATCAAAATCGAAAAAAATGATTGCTTAATGATCGAGTCCCATCGAGCAAATTGACAATATGGAGGTTCCACATCTGATCCATTCAGTGAGTCGGCAAATGAGAGCTTTAGATCACCTAAAATAACAGTTTGAAAGGTTTTCGAGTCCATTCGGTGAGCTCAATTGACGATGTGCCGAAACTAATCAGTGAGCCGTTGAATTGATCTTTAGCTCACCTAATTGCATAGTGCGGACATGCTCCAGTACAATAATCATAATTTTTACTTCAAACTCAAAATGAGACAAACTTGATAGTATTGGAAAGAAGACTCAAAACACCTCTATTTTGATAATAGTTTATGGGTCATCTAACTCTTTATATGCGGAAAGATATAGTTATTTGAAATTAACTCTTATATGAATTCATACAAAAACTTAGCTAATAGAAATGTTTTGAACTTGACTTTATGTTTGAGATTCCTTATGACCCTAATTAAACTATACCTGTTACACTTTAACTACTCAAAAGAAGATCTTGGCATATATGCATGACTTAGAAGTCATTGGAATATGTCAAAACTCAATCAGTAAGAAAGTTTTCAACTCAACTTTGTATTATACGATTCTTGTGATCTTAATTCATCTTCAAATCTATTCTCACACTAAAGAATTTATCTCAACAACTATGTGCAATATAGAATTACATGATATGACTTATATACATACAAAGAATGATTCGGTTCTTAGATTAGAAGTTTTGGGGATATTATAGTACAGGTCCAAAGGTAGATGAAAGGTCTTTGCAATTATATTTGATAGAGAAATAATTTTTTGTAAAAGAATAAAACTATCAATCGACTTTTGAAGGACATTTTAGTAATTCAACTTTTGATTTACATTCTTTTCACTTTTAATATACGATGATATACATATATATGTGTGTGTGTATGTGTATATTATATACTAGTTCTCAAACACGTGCGTAGCACGTGTATTCTATACTAGTTAGTAGAAATTTCTTTAAGATGAGCAAAACAAAGATCTACACAACTTAAAAAGACTTTGTTAAATGTACTTAATTTAAAAGGAAGTTAATTGAACGAATGTACCTTTTGTTGTAGAAAGTGTGTGCTGAAGCTAGTGATTTTATAGAAGGGAAAATGATTTGAAAAGCTCTTTAACGGATGGATAAGCATGACTGTAGATGACTGTAGAACTTTTTAACTTCCAATTCAGTCATTATATGAATTAATAATATCTACTATATATTTAATTAGATTTTGATATACTGCATTAAAATATACTATTTGAATAATGAAAAACATTTTTACCTCTGAATTGTTCCTAATGCAATGTATTATTTGCCTTCTGTATTTAATGCAGTAAATAAAATATTTAGCGGTGTGTTCTTTGTTGCAAGTGAATTTACTAATATATAGTAATAACAAGAGAATTTTCTAATATTATAAATTAAGAATTAAAGTGCAACTCTTGGAATTCAAATTATGTTATTAAAATGTTACATATTTAATTATTTTAATAAAGTGGAAGGGCAAAATGGTAATCCAACTTTGAAAGTTGATGCTTTCTACTTTTAGTAATATATGATGTGTGTGGAGAAAAATTCGGACTATTTGGAGGAAATGGGTAAAACAGTACTAAAATTATGAAATTGATTAACAATATTGCAAAGCTCACTAGGGCATATCCATATTTGGCGGAGTGGGTGAAACCTACAAATACCCGGGACTCATTATTTGCTTACTGGCTTCAAGCACCGACAGAACTGAAAGTGCCCTTCTTTCAAAGAGAGGACGGGTTATTCACATGTCATTTGATGGTCAGAGGCGAATGTAAGACTTGCTTTCGCTATGGCTCCAGTGGATTCCCTTAATCAAGTCACTAACTATGAGTCGCCGGCTCATTCTCAACAACACGCCATCATAGCCCTGCTATATATATATATATATATATATGTATGTATGTATGTATGTATGTATGTAAGTGAACCAAAGTTGATATTTTCTCATTATTGCTTAGAAAGATATTTGGAATATATTGTTACATTATCTAGGATTTTCTTATGCATAAGTTCCGGTCATTAGGGTAGGTGCCTGTATTTTATAAACTTGGATTAGGTGGAAAATATCCTACTTAATATCTTCAAATCATTGTGTAGAGTTAATCATCATCATCATCATACCCAGTAAAATCCCACAAGTGGGGTCTGGGGAGGGTATAATGTACGCAGACCTTCCCACTACCTCATAGAGGTAGAGAGGCTGTTTCCTGAAACCCTCATAGAGTTAAGAGTACTAAAATATGGTTAGAATTATATATAACTTTCCTTTATGTTTACCTAATCTAATGTGTCCGTCCTCCAAAAATTATTGAGAAAATACAATTATATATAGTAAGAAACTTGGTAAAAACATTAGGTAACTTTTCTTTAAAAAATTTATCTTAGTCCAAGTGGATAGAGTTGTACAATATTTGTTATTGATGGAAGGTAACAGGTAACTTGTAGAATTAATCGAGATACACATAAACTGACTTAAATATCATGATTATAAAAAAAAATAAAATATTTTGCAAGTTAGTTGATATTCGATTGAATTTCTCATTCACCTTCCTTTTATTTATTATTATTTTGGGTGAACTTACGCTTTTGTTTATTTGGACTATGTTTATATAAATAAAATATATTTGTTGCTTTAATCTCTCTAATAATTTCATAGACTATGTTTTATTGTATAAAGAAAGATAATATGTGTCCTGCGTATGATTTTTGATTGAAAATTGGACAATGTTGTTGACTTTCTTCATCACAAAAGACAAATAGGTTGACTTTTTTTATAAGGCAAATTTGCATTATTTGTCACTTCTGGTAATGAGTATGCAAGTTAATATATATTGCATAATTAAAAAAGCTTATAACATATTTTTCCTTTCAAAAAGGGGGATTTGTTTCCCTCTTTTTTATCATACGATATTTGATTGGATATTAAATTTAATAAATCAGTTTAATTTATAATAACAACATATCCAACATAATATCAAAAGTAGAATTTAGAAGAATTAATGAAGTACAAGAAGACTTTACCTCTATATGATAGATTCTCGACTCAAAAAATAAAAAATTTTTGCATTAGAAAATTTGACTTATATACTATATTATATTAATGGTGAAAGAGTATATTAAATAATAACTAAAGTAGTACTTCGCCTGTCCTAATTTAGGCGATGCCAATTAAATTTCGAGATTTAAACTTTTAAATTTTTATACAATATTTAATAACTTAAAATATTTAAAAAATAAATAAATTCTAAAAAAGATTATTGTTAACTCTCGAAATTTTAATTGTACCAAATAAATTAGGAGAAAAGAAATAATAAATTGCTAGAGGAAACATCACATCAAAAATCAAATGGAAAAAATTGGATAGTTTAATTACATATGCAAGATTCCCAAAGATGTGGAAGTTTTATGGAGTAAAATATAATGACATCAACCACTTTTGAACATGTCAAATAAAAGTAGAGTTGGGTAGATCCAGGAAATAAATAATTTTAGAATATGGAACTTATGGAAAAAAAGAAAATCACAAATTATCATTTTCTTTGTCACAATTTATTTAACACACATTGTTTATTTAATAAATATGTAATGACATCATCAATATTTTATTTAGGTTGTGTCTCACTTATTTAGCATAAAATGTTCAAAAGTATACTCTTTTTAAAACATCACAAAATCGTTCTATATTTCAACTGATGTCACACCAAACTTCATCACATAAATTGGATCGAAGTGAATATTTTTTGTCCCTATAATTAAAAAATAGTACAAATTTTTTTTCAAATAATAGTTATTTTATACCAGATGAGGCCGAAAAGTGACCAATGAACGCTATTAAAATAACATAATCCCAATCAGTCAACTAGAATTAAAAAGTGCAAATAAAAGTATGGCGTGCAAGTCTTGGATAACCATTGCCTGCTATTTTAATATTAAAACTTCAAACTCCCATAACAAAGTATAGACACAAATATCTCTGCTTTCAAGTTGACAATGGAAAGTTCAGTAAGAGATGTTGATGAAGCAGCAATAATGCAGTCTTCTTCTGGTAGAAAGAAAGGTGGCTGGATAACCTTTCCCTTCATTATAGGTATGTTTCTCCGTCTTTTAGTTCAGAGTCGCATTCAAGATTTGAGTGTTTTTGGTATAGAGGAAAATGTTTCCCGAAAATATTGTTTAAAGTGATTTTCGATAGAAATTATCCTGATGGATATATGAAAACACAAGAGGTGGGGGTTGGGTGGTCAAGGTGTTGAGTAACACCAACATTTTGCCTGTTGCAAGGCAGGGGACTGTGATGACCTGAGTTTAAGTGATGATCGAACACATACGCTTGTTTGGTGGGCTTAGTTGAGAATTAAGAATGAAGTTGTACTCTTAATATTATCTTTGTTCACTTTTACTTGTGACTATTTTATTTATCGAAGTCAAATTATATAAACTTTGACCATCATTTTAGATGTATTTTTTTATCATATTAATATGATAAAGATTTTAACTTATAGTGTTTTTCGTATAGTTTTTAATCATCTAAATTTTAGATTTCAAATATTAAATTTAGCTACTTCAATTTCAATTTAGCTTTGAAGTTTAGTCAAGTTGATCACGAAAAATGAAACAGTGACAAGTAAAAGTGAACAGAGAGACAGTATTAGTTATAACTTTGAACATGATGTTAGGTGTAGATTGGGGGGCATTGGACGGTGGAAGAAGACAATAAATTTAGAATGTCACTTGTGAAACTTGTTTTTCCTTCTCTCATTTAGACATTCAATTTTCTCATTTTCAAAAAGCTTGTTTTACCCGAGAATATTTTGATCAGTCAAACATGAGAAAATTGGAAACCTCCTTACCGAACATACCCTTAGATCGAGTAATTTATCTTCTGGTACTTCTAATATTAAGCAATATGATACATGATTCGAGCAGAAAACAACGAGTTGTGTTGAACTTGTCATTGTGGCTGCTCTAAAATAACAATCTTGAATGTTTTGATTGGTAATGTCAGCAAGCATGGCGGGCTTATCGCTTGCCTCCGGAGGGTGGACGATCAACCTGATTGTTTATCTGATAGATGAATTCAACATGAAGAGCATCAAAGCAGCAAAAGTTTACAATGTGATCAATGGAATCACAACTCTTTTCCCTATTGTTGGAGGAATCCTAGCTGACTCTTTTCTTGGCTGTTTCTCTGTAGTTTGGGTTTCTTCTCTTATCTCTGCTCTGGTATTGAAACACCCCCCTCATTAGTTTCATCCTGAGTTGCTCGGACTCGAGTGCAAGTGTCTGATGCTTCATGATTTGAATTTTAAGATTGGGAGATTTGACTCAAAATATTTCAAATTTCTAAAAAGTAGAGTTAAATTATGAAACATTATCTCAAAAGAAGTTAGTCCCTCTGTCCCATTATGTGGCGTTATTTGATTTGGCATGGTATTTAAGGAAAAAAGAAGACTTTCGAAATTTGTGGTCTAAAATTATTCTGAGATATTTGTATGGTTGAGAATCATTTAACTAAGGGTAAAAAAGAAAATTTTACAGTCAAATTATTTCCAATTGGAGTAAGATAACATTCTTTTTGGGACGAATCAAAAAATAAAAAGTGTCATATAAAATGTAACAGAGGAAGTACAACATATTTCGAGGAGAATTCAAGAAGGAGACAAAAGGAAAAGGACCAACACAAAAATTTCTTCATATAAGTTATTCTATTTTCTTTAGTTTCACCTTGTTTTTTTGTTTTGATTAGTGAAATCATAGGTATACATGTTCTCAATTTCTCCATCGATTTTGGTCAAAGTATTATACTGTGTGGGTCCCACACCTAGGTCATGTCAGGACTGAAAGTGAAGAGTTGGAGCAACTTAGGATTCTGTTTTGATTCTTCAAAATAGAAAAATAACCAAGAACCCCACACTGATTTCTTCTATTGGACTTGCAGGGTATATTTCTTCTATTGTTAACAGCAATAATAGATGTACTAAGACCTCCAGCATGTGACGATGGATCCAGTCTCTGCACGAATCCATCAACACACCAATACGCGGTATTATACGTGGGTCTGGCGTTAGCATCACTAGGTGTTGCGGGTACACGTTTTACAATTGCACCCATGGGAGCTAACCAATTTGATAAACCAAAACATCAA
>JAPFFP010042777.1:0-13806 GCA_026153255.1 Solanum medicagineum
TGTCTTCAAAGTATACATGATTAGGGCTTAATGATCTAATGTGGGTTCCTTTATTAATGCTCTAATTTGATTTCAATTGCATTATGAATTCTACTCAATTGTATGATTTTGACTCAAATGTCATTGAGCCCACATTTAGCCCTAGTCTCCTATGATAAAGTTATGAATTTTTATGCCTATGATCGCAAGTATGAAAAACGCATTTAAAAGATAATGATGATGATGATATTATGACTATGATAATGTTATGAAAACTATGATGATGCTATGATAAAGAGGGTGATAAAAACCCTAATACTTATGATAATGCTAAGGTGGGAATGTCTACCCACAATAAGATCAAAGCAAAGTAGATGGACTATTCTTATGACATTGTGTTTCATGAAAGACGATGACAATTATTTGGAAAACTATGAAAGTATGATTTTAATAAAGTATGAACTATGTTGAAAGCTATGTATATACACGATTTTTGTATTACGTGGGATATGACTTTGAACTGAGTGAACTTATGTGAAAAGGACTATCTCCAAGGGTCCTTATATAAGTCCTCAAGTCCCATATCTATGTGTTACCATAGGAATTATGTTCATGTTTTATGCCTTAAAGGTATGCTATTGGATCCAATCGTCTTAAATGATGGACACTTACCTTACTAGGATAGAGCCTAATGTGAGGGATCAAATGTTGGTTCTCACCATGATAGGATAGTGCCTGTAGAGTGTGGATCAAGTCTACCTTGGCAAAGTAGGCTCCTCTCAGCTTGATATAGAGTGAATATTGAGATTCTAAGGAATAGTCAACATGGTCTTATATGTTAGTTAAGGTCTTATTCTTGCATATCTAATGTTAAGTTTATGAATGGATTTGATGGTACTTTTTCTCATGAATTTAAACTAGCATGCTCATACATATGTGTCCATATCCTATTGATTATGATTATGAATATTGATATTATTGTGATGTCTTTTGATTCATGACATTATTGGCTCATTTGGGTGTGAGGTTGAATAGCTTGAGCAATGATGGTGTGTTACTATCAAATGGAGCAGAATCATCCATAATGGAGGAAGTTAAAGCAAAATAAGTCATGGACCCTACTTTGGTTGAATTGAAGAAGTTAGTGGTTAATAAGAAGATAAAGGTCTTCTCATAAGGGAGATATGGAGTGTTACATTACCAAGGGCGATTGTGTATGCCCAATATAAATGGCCTAAGGGAAAGATACTTGATCAAGCTCATAATTCCAAGTATTCTATTCATCCAGGATCCATCAAGATGTATAGGGATTTAAGAGAAGTTTATTGGTGGAATGGCACGAAGAAAGACATAGCAAAGTGTGTGATAGGATGTGCAAATTGTCAAAAAGTGAAAATGGAACGTCAAAGATCTGGTGGTTTGACCCAAGATATTGAGATACCAACATGGAAATGGGAGGAGGCCAATGTGGATTTCATCACGAGTTTGCCAATGACTAGAAAGTTGTTTGACTTAATATGGGTAGTTGTGGATAGAATGATAAAAACATCTCATTCTTTGCCGAGGAAGACTTTTTATGGTGTCGAAGACTATGCTAAGGTTTATATTCAAGAATTGGTAAGGTAGCATGGGGTACCATTGTCCATTATATCGGATAAGGGTGCTCAATTTACTTCTTATTTTTGGAAGTCATTCCAAAAAAGCCTTGGTACAAAAAGGAAAGTATTGTATTTCATCCTCAAATGGATGGATAAGTTCAAAGAACAATACAAGTGTTGGAAGATATTTTGAGGGCTTGTGTGCTTGATTTCAAAGGAAGTTAGGATGATCACTTACCTCTTATTCAATTTTCTTATATATATTGCTTTCTCACAAGTATTGAAATGGCATCATTCGAAGCATTATATGATAGAAGGTGCAGATCACTGGTGGGACGGTTTGTGGTTGGATAAATTCCTTGATTGGACAAGACTTAGTTAAAAGTCAGGGGAAATGTTAAAGACTGCCCAAAGCTGTCAAAAATCATATGTCGATATAAGGAAAAGAGAACTAGAGTTTGATGAAGATGATTTGGTGTATTTAAAGATTCTACCAATGAAGGGTGTGATACATTTTGGCAAGAGAGAAAAACTGAGTCCTAGATATGTGGGCCTTATGAGATAGTAAAAAGCGTTGGGAAGTTAGACAATGAACTAGAGCTGCTTATAGAATTAGCTATGGTTCATCCGGTGTTTCACGTATCAAAGCTAAGGAAATGCTTTGGTGATCCGAATTCTATTGTTCCATTAAAGGATATGACTATTGAGGAGGATTTGACATATGAAGAAATACCGATTGAGATTTTGGACTGACAAGTGAAAAGAATAAGAAATAAAGAGGTTGCATACGTTAAAGCGTTATGGAGAAATTAAAAAGTTAAAAGTTCTATGTAGGAGGCTGAGCCAGACATGATGAAGCGATACCCTTACCTCTTCCTTCTATTTAACCATTAGGTACTTAATACGATCTGTTCCTTCTGAATTCTCATATGTGTGTATCTCCTAATAAGCTGCATGCATACATGATCATGAAATTGATTTTTAATGATATTTGATGCATAAGTTTGATGATTTTATGAAAAATGATTATTAAGTTGTGTTTTTGCATATATGTTATGATGATGACCATTATCTACTCTATTCAAGCATATTTCTATCTCATTCGTGATATTGTAACACCCATCATGTTTATGGGCTTGAAAATCGGAAAGTTAAAAATTGTTATGTTGATTTGATCCTACGAGCCAGCTTATGGCTCGTGCAAGGATTCGTGGGTCATAGATAGACATCATGGATTGAGTCCAGTGGAAATGGAAAATGTAGAATTTTTGAAAGTTGATTTACAATTAAAAGGATAGACCATATACAGAACCATGGCCCTCAAAGGTATCATAGAAAGGATTCCTAAAGGGCCTAAATTTTTTTAAATCTGGAACACTTCTATGAGAGGACTTACGACACATAGATGGATTGACGGGTCATCCTGTGTGTTCGTGATTTAAAAGAAGCAAATTCTAGTAACCCACCTTTTGTTACAGGCCGATGTACGCTCCATAGCATGAACCATGGCCCGTGGATGAGGTCTTGTGGTTGGTCCCGTCAGTTTTTTAATAAATGGTGCTTTTCACATTTTCAATCTGTTTAAGTCCTGAACTATGTCATTTTGGCCCTCTTAACTACTTTAACCAACATAACCCCTATATGTTCTTTCCTAATTTATTCAAAGTCATTCATCCTCAAAATTCTCTCAAGGGTCTCAAATATTTCGCTCTCTAAGACAAGGATTCCATTAAAGCTAGGGCTTGATGGTTTAGCCAAGGTTTTTCCAGATTTTCTCTTCAATTCTAAGGGTTCTCACTTAATGTTGTTGGGCTTCATTGATAGATTATTTCATCAATGAAGCCCAATCCAAAATCTCCTTTTTTATTAGAATTTCATGATAATTTCTTATGGGCTTTACTGTTATGATTTCAAATGCATGGATTATGATTCCTGATGATGGTCACGCTCTAATAAGAAAGCAGTCACTATCAGTAATTAACTTAACTGAGGTTATGGTCGAATCTGCAAGGAATACAGGGCTTGACTATAAGATTTCACTACTAATAATTCCTAGTATCTATAACTACAATCTCTAGATGGGAGGGTTTGTTGTGATTCAAAGATAACATAAATAAACACTAATTAAAATCAGGGAAAACACTCAATTTTGGGGAAAACTTGGGAATTTGTGTTCCCTATGGCTCGTTGACTAAATTACCCTAGATAACATAACTATGATCAGTGGATTGCATGCAGGACGGTAACTTAGGTTCTTCCACCCCTCTTGGGAAGGTGAAGGTTGAATTTCACCATGGCACTTGGTCGGCCACCATGGCGTGTCAACTAACCATTACTAATTGTCCCGGTCAACCTCCCATTGATCAAGTTTGGTCAATTAGATGGGAAAACATCAATAGAATCCTATCATCTGCTTTCCTTTTCCTATTCGTCACTACCTTGGTCGATATCGTGATAGTAGGAATGGTTTGGTGTTGGCCACCCCCAAATAACATTAATCATGAAGGAAAATAAACAATACATGCAAAACCCCAATCATAGACATGCACAAAACGTAGGTCATCTCAAGTCAACTATCCATGGTTCCCACAACCCCAAGTGGTGGGTGTTGAGCTACTCATGGATAAGATAAAACACACAAAAATGTCCATAATAGACATAGTTGAGAGTTTCACCAATAAAAATAAAGGATATAGGCACCACAAGTTGCAAACTCACAAGCTTGATTAATCAACAAAGAGTACAAAGCAAGATTTGCAATCCCCAAAATGGGTTTCCCAAAGAGAATAATAATCTACTCTAAAAACCACAGAAAAGCTTTAAAATGTAATGGTGAAATGTCTACTATTTGCTTCAAAAATCTAACTTAAACTATTTATAGTATTTACAAAACATCCCTAGGAATTATGCAGAAAAGACAGTTCGCATTTGATAAATTTCACAATTACGACTCGTAGGTTGGCCTACGAGTCGTAGTCCGAGTCTCGTATCAAGTTCTTGGCATCTTGGACTAAACTGGTATGACCCATAGGTATGATTCGTTACTCGAGCTATGACTCGCACATTGGTCTCGTAGTCATGGTCTTCAGTTTTTGGTCTAACATTTTGGCTCTCTGATTCTTGGTATGAGTCCACCTACATGAGTCATAGTGTGTCTTACGACTCATAGGCTGGGCTCGTAGTGGTGACCTTCACTTGGAAAATTTTTGATATTTGGTCTCTGATTCCTGCTACGACACAACCTACAATCGTAGCGTGAGCTACGACTCGTAAGAGGGCTTGTATGGCCTATGCTTCAGCAAAATCTGCAACTTTTCTTCAAAATCATGCCAACCAAACTTTTCTGCAAGATTAACACAAAAACACATCAAAACACTAAAATGTCACTTTAAGAACTCACAAAATCTCTTGTTATAGGCACCAAATGTGCTGTAATTTGATAGCACATCAACACCCTCAATTTAGAATTGTTGCTTGTCCTCAAACGACGACTCAATTTACGTAGATAAAGAGAAATACATAGCAGCTATATCAATGGCATATACAACAGCTAATTTGGTTCAGATACACAGCTACTATGTTCAAAACAGGGTTGCCAAGTTATTGAGCAAACCAGAACATCATGAGAGACCTCACAATCCAACTTTGACAAGCTAAGAAGCATCAACCGTCCACAATCACTGGTATAATCATATGCTACTCAAGTAGTGCAAATGCCCTCACTAGAAAGAAGTCACTTATGATCACTCAAGAATATTCAGAAATCAGGGATTGAGGAAACATTCTCACTTTCACAATTGAAATTCAAGCACAATGACAAACACCATAAGCTTGCCCTTATACTCATTTTTCTGGCTTGGTGATAAATTGGTGGTGGATCACTTTAGGACTTACAGACTTGTAACATCGGTTCAGGGTGCATTAGTAAGGTATTTTGGCAAAATAGTGACTAAAGTTATCCTTGAATCATGTTTACCAACACTTTTTGCTTTCATAATCCACCCCTTTTTAAACCAATCCACGCTTATTCTCCTATTTTGAACTTTTCTCGAGTGCTTTCTTTCTCTTTTTCAGCTGAACCTTGATTTCAAACTCATTTTTCCTACTTTTTCCTCAAATCAAGGCACATTTCTTTTCTTTTTCTTCACTCGATTCATGCTTTTTCATTTCTTTCTTGATTTCCCAACTAACCCCCTTATTATTATTACTTTGCAACAATAAGAGTCACCCTCAACTTAGGCTTTTAGCCTCAAGTGAAGTACTTAATATCTATGCCTCAGACCAGGGCCACTAACTGCAGCCGCCCTCAACTTAGGCCTTTGGCCTCAATTAAGGTTCACATGTTCAAGGATAGACCAGGGCCAATATCAAGCCATTTCATCAAACAAGGTTAAGCTAGCAAGTTATCAAGAAAGAGTGAGTACACGATATGTTCATAAGTTTGGAACAAGGGATTCACTCGCTCATTTGGTGGGACATTTAGGCTAAAAGTGGTTTCACTCAAGGAACAAAGGCCTAAGATCCCTTCCATATCCACCACATCACCAAAACAACATTAGATTAACAAGGCAAGTTTTAAGTCCATAGAAGATGCATGAATGAAGAAAAATAAGCTCATAACACACAAGGAAATTACATCCACAATAAAGTATAGACTTATAGGTCATGCTTTCAGTCTCATCTTACCATCACAAAATCAGAACAAACATTGCCATATACTCAAAAATGTATGCATGCATCAATACTCTCAACCTAAAAAAATTTTGAGGGTACCCAATTTTTGATCAAAACATTGAAAACAACTCTAACAATAATGTATATTATAATAGATGATTACCACTATGAATTTACCCATTATCTACACCACATAAACATGTCAGCTCAACAGAAAAATAAGTATCGACAAGGAGAAAAAAACACGCAATAAAGCCCTAGGATAAAAAATAAGGGAAGTTATGGACTTGAGGCTACTCAGACTTCACCTTAATCCATAACTTCCAGCACCCCACCAAAATAGGATAATTTGTCCTCAAAGTAACAACACCAAGAAAAGACAAACATACGAAAACATACCATATATATCCAAACACAACATAAAAACATTATCCAATAAGAACATCCACAAAATCCACACTAAAAACAATATTGTCTACAAAAAGGACAGAGTATCCATAAAGGAAAGTAAGAGTTGGGGTCAAAGGTGGTCAAACATTATGGTGCTCATGCACCAATATCGGGTTGGTCTACGGGGTCCTAAGTCTACCTCTCCTCCTCTATAGAAGTACCCTCTCCAGGTGGGGTGTGTTGTGCTCTCTTTCTCTCTGAATAGTCGCCAACAAGAGCGACTCCTGCACCACCTCCTAAGGTATAAGCTCCTCCTCCTCAGGTCTCGGCCTCTTCGGGGTCGGCTTTGGGTCAGCATGCTCAAGGGGCCTCTTCTGCAGGTGTTCGGACGGTCGGTGAGCCCATTAAATGCTTCATCACTTACTGGTGCTACCTCTGGGGCTGGAACAGGGGCTGCCAATAGCTGCAACAAGTTGGCCTTAAACTTGGCCAACCCATCAATCACTGCACTTGTGTCGGCAGGCCTAACACCCTCGAGCCTCTTCTAGACTCTAGCCTCAAACTCATCGACCCATGCATTAACTGCTCGGGCTCCATCATCAACTAACTCTCAGAAAAATGCCCTCATCCTTTCCTCAGCGTCCTGAATAGTCTGATCAATCAACAGCTAGACCCGTGTTGATAACTCTCGCAGCCTGCCCTCTGCTATAGTCACCTTGTCCAATAAAGCTTGAAAAGCAACAGTAGAGAAAAGAGGATCAATCGGAAATGTAGTTGCTGGTGGTGCTGAGGTGGTGGTGGATGGTGTAGACTCGATCTCGGCTGCCAGTGTGGGCTACATAGTAGCCGTAGTAGTATCCGCAGGAGCTGGACGTGAACCTGGAACTTGTGGCTCGATCGGAAGTGGCTCTGGGATAGGAGGTGGGATAGCTCGAGGTAAGGCCACCAGGTTCTCATCAGCCTCTATCAGGATGGGATCCATAGTGCATGTGGCCTTTACATGAGGGTCCCGGTGAGGGTCAATAGGAACAGCTACAGCACTGTATAGTCGATGAATCAAAACTAGAACAGCAGTGTGATTCTCATCCGAGTTGTAGCCTCGTGAATCTGCTCTGAAATGATCCAGGGCCAATCTATAGCATACCCAGCTAGAAGGCTGGCCAAAAATACTGCTCTTTTGAGGGTGATCACATAAAGTTGGCCAAATACGAAATGGACCACCAAAGCTTGGCCCGAAATGAGAGGTGGGCTTTTACTATAGGATCTGTGTGGTTTGTGACCCATGTCGACTCAACACCCTCCTCAGTAATCTAGCTAGCGATCCACCATAGAAGCTCCATCTTAGCCCTGATGTCCTTCCCAGTCACCGTTGTCCTCATTTTCTCAATACGGTTATCGTACTCCGTGGTGGACTGAGGGGCTATATAAGTAGGACCAAACTGCACGCATTGGATTGTCTCTTTCAAGATATCAACTCTCCTCTCCTAGACTGTCACCACTCATAGTTTAGGCTGCTCAATTGGCCTTTTATTCTTTGGCAAACCCTGGCGGAGTGTAGCAAGGTATGCCGCATAGAACTCATGGACTACAAAAGAGGCATATTTGCCTAGCTACTACGTAGTCCAGCATAGTCTATGCTTGTCTAATCCCGCACCTAATCCAGGTACTTTGTGTAGTCCCACAATGTTCAACCTGGACTCCTCATGAAATTGGCAGACCGATTTTCCATGCCCTTTATCCTCCAACCCATAGTCGTAAATTTCCTTCATGCCCGCAACACACCATCTAGGGTCGGCGTGGGGCTGGGACTGGACCTCCTCCTATTGAGGCTGAGATGTTCTTTCTAACTTAGACTCAGAGCCAGAATGTGAGGGGGTCATTTGCAGCAAGCTACTATCTAACCCGTATCCGTTGCCCTGTTGTTCCTCCTCTTCAAACTGGGAGAACTACTCACTTCTATAGGAGCCTGTGCTGCAAGTGCCCATTGGTCTCCAGGTCTAGCATGACTCTATGGACTTCCACAGAGCCCTCGGATTGCTCGGTGTCGGATGATTCATCCCGTAACCTCCGTTGGAGAGCTTGAATAGCCCGTTTGTCTTTTGGAGGCATTTTATGTACAAACAACCCACAAAGTAATATGTAAATCCCAGATGTTTGATTCACTGAAATACAAAGCAAAGAACAAGAAACCAAAAAAAATAAAAATTAACTATGCACTGATGCAACTGCATATATACAGGTACGAGTGCAGTTACGACTTGTATTGTGACCTAAGAGTCGTATACTAGCCTCATAGAACTAGTTGTACCTTTAAAATGCTTTCTGATCACAGAACGAGATGCAGTTACGACTCTAGGATGGCCTACGAGTCATAGTTCTGGTATCGTACCTAGTTCCAAAAACATTTTCAAAACTTAGCAAAGTTTATTAGACCCTCCCTACGAATCATACCAAGTACTATGAATCATATATGGGTCTCTTATGAGAAGTATAAAGGTATTATAGGTGTCTGTTGCTTGCTACGAGGGGCCACTAAAATTCGTATAGGAACTTAGGAGTCGTAGGAGTGCCTCGTAGCTGAGCACAGAAGTCACCTGCAATTCCTAAGTAGTTCATACACCAAGCAAAAATTCAACACCAAATTTAAATTAACCATGCAAATAAGAGCAAAACATGACTAAATGGCACATAATCAATTCCATATTAGCATTGGCAATTTAAAATGACTATTATCCCTAAGAGTCAAAACCAGTTCAGCCAATTGTCAAACACACCGAAAGCAATCAACAACCTAAACTCATTCTTGACATGTCCACAACATCCCAAGGAAGTGTAATCACCATTCACAACAATTCAATCAAGCCCACATATTCAAGCATAGGCAATCACCCATACCACCTAAGGTGCAATTCCGACAACCATTCAGACTCCTACGTGAGCAACATTAATGCATTATATATCAAACACTAGAAATGTCATACTCATAATCACCCACTCAAACTTTTCCACATGGTTCACTCAACAACCCCATTCTTTGAAGGCCTATAAACCCTAGATTACAAGTCTAGCTTAATAATCAATGTATGGCATGATTAAACATGATTAAACTAAACTTATACTCATATAGGGAAAAATCTCATCAACAAAGATTGAGAAATGTAACGGAAAAGCTTAAAATTGAATTGAGAAATGAACCAAAGCAAAAAGAGACGAATTTCGTGTTGAACCAGGGAATTTATGCCCTCGACGAATCCTTCCGAAAAATGATGTGGGTAGTAAGAAATTTTGTTGGAAAAATGACATGGGTGATGGAGGAGGGTTTTCCGTCGCCACTTAGGGTTTAAAAATTGGATTTGGGGGTCAAAAATAATTTTTGACCCCTTTTTATAAGCAAATCGGGTCAGATTTTAAAAACTGCAGATCGAGGCTACGAGACCCCCACTATGAGTCGTAGGTAGTCCTATGACTCGTAGGTCCCATTCTCGTACCAGACCCGACACTTGGTAAAAATTTAGGAATCATACCTGGGCACTACAAACCCCACTTATGACTCGTAGGGGGACTTATGAATCGTAAGGTTGGCTCGTAGTGTATGTGCCAACTTCAGATACTTACTGTTTCCCCCTATGAGGCATGACTATGAGTCGTAGTGAAGACTACGACTCGTAGGCTTGGTCGTAAGAGCTGCTCCAAGTCCAATTTTTTCAGATCTTCAGTTCTTCCAATTCTTACCTACAAACCAAGTCTCAAAGCACAGAAATCCTTAAAATTATTATAATTGCATCATTGTCTTCTAATTTAAAACAAACTACTACTACTGCCCTATGTCTCAAACAAACAAATAATCCTCAAAATGCTTGGGTTGCCTCCCAAAAAGAGCCTTGTTTAACGTCGTGGCTCGACTTTGTCATCTTTCTTTGTCAACTATCAATGAGGGTCCATACCTCACTCTTGCTAGTGCTCTCCCAGTGGCCAAAAAAGATCTCCCTAAAATGATATGCACCTCAAAATCAACTTCGCATTCAAGGATTACAAAATCTGCCGAAAAGATGAATTTATTGATTTTAACAAGCACATCCAAGAGGATACCCTCTGGCTTTTTCATGGTTCGATCTTCCATAAGCAACCTCATTCGTGTCAGGGTAGAAGTACCAAGGCTAAGCTTTTTTAATATTTAATGCTTCTTGCTCCTAAGTCGCATAATGCTCTTACAAATTCAACGTCGTCAATAATGCAAGGAATGGTGAATGCCCCGGGGTCCTCTCACTTTTGAGCAAGGCATTTAGTCATAATCGCACTACATTGTTGGAGTTCTTGGGAGAACTCTTTTCTCAAAGTTCATTTTTCTTGGTGACTAAGTCCTTCATATATTTAGCATATCCGGGCATTTTCTCCAATGCTTCTAGGAGAGGGATGTTGATGGAGAGTTGCTTCAACATTGAGAGGAAGTGTTTGAATTTACCCTCCTCTTCCTTCTTCTTGAGCCTTTGATGGAAAGGAGGAGGAGGTTTTGGGCTGGATTTCATTTTTTCATGCTCCTCTTATCTCTCCTTGTTGCATCCCAACACCCTTCGGATTTTCTCCCTCAACTTCAACTTCACCACCAATACCCTTCTCATCGACTTCATACACAATAACTAGCATAAGGGGATCTATTGTGCTTTTGCCACTTTGAGTCATCACTGCCATGCAATGCCCTTTATTTTTAGGATTTTGAACGGTATTGCTTGGTAGGGTGCCCTTTTTGCATTGGTTTAATTGTGAAGAAACTTGTCCAAATTGTTGTTTAAGCTTCCTGATTGCCACTGAGTGAGACTCTATCGTTTGGTTAATACTTGAGATATCTGCTTTCATTCCCTTTAGAGTCTTATCTTGATGATCTGCTCACTTCAATAACTTTTCAAACATATCTTTGATCCTAGAATTGTTTGATCCGGCATCACAATTGTGTGGTGGCACATAAGGACCATTTCTGTAGTCGTCTCTTCCCCATTCTGCGTCTAGCACTCTTTCTTTCTCATAGTATCCACCCCTAGTATCTTTGGACATCTCGTCACGGTTGAATTTCCAACCTTGATTCCCAGAACCTTGCCTCCAATAGTCCGAATTGGACCCTTGCGGGTTGTTCTGGAAACCCGCCACTTGGTTGCTCACATAACAGGCATCCTCATCAAAGAATAGATCATTATATGCAGGAGTAATTGGGGGTTGGTGAGCTATTGCCTTCACACTATCTTGGTTTAGCTTCAAAACCAAATCCATGCTCATACGGAGTTTAGCAAGTCGCTCCATAATATCTTCATTCACTTTAGCCTGCTCACTATTTGTGGTAACCGCACAAGAACTTTTTGTATTACCACGCTTGCTCTGTCCCCATGCTCTTTGCTCTTCACTACTTATTCCATTCTTTTGGCAACTAGCTCAAATGGTTGATCAAGAAATACACCTCCCATGATCGTGTTGGCGCAAGATTTGCTATTATCATCAAGTGCTCTATAGAGGATTTTGACCAAAGAATCATCAACAGTTTTGTGATCAGGGACCATCCTCAAGCATTTGATGAATCTCTCCTATTTAGTGCTAAGAAAGTCTCCAGGCAATTGCTTGAAGTTATTAATTTGGTCCTTAAGCTTCAGCTTCTTCAACCTTTGGAAATATCTTTCTAGGAAAACCCTCTACAGCTCAGCCCAACTTGTGATTTTACTCGGAGGTAGTTCAGACAACCATACAGCCGCATTGCCAGTAAGTGATAATGGAAACACCCATAATCCAATAGCATTAATAGAAATATTTTATGTCCCCATGACACTTTTGCACACGAATACGACATTTTGGAGATGACGGTGGGGATCCTCTAACAGTAGCCCTATGAATAGGCCACAGTTTTGGAGCATCTGGAGCAATCAACTTGATACTGTAAACTTAGCATCTGCCAGTAAAAGGGGCAGTACTATAGAATTGGTAACATCCATCGCCATAGGGTTTAATTGATATTGCTTCCGGCCGTAAGCATTTGCATTAAAATCTCTAAGTTGTGGCCACTTAACCCTTGGTGGTGGATTCTCCTCTCTTCTTATGTCTTCCTCATTCGCATGCATATCTTCCTCAACCTCAATGTCCTCATTCACACGAGCTATCCTTCTCGGTAATCGATGGATTTCCAAATTTAGTGGAGCTAAGGGATCGCCTTGGCTCTTTTTGTTGGGCATACAACCTAGTACACCCTGCTAAACAAATCAAACAACAAAAACAAAACAAAAGTCAAGTAAAAGAGACTCTAGAAATCAACATTAGAATTAATTAATAGTGAATTAAGTCAAAACCTAGCCATATTCCCCAAAAACGGCACCATAATTTTTTATGATGGTCACGCTCCAATAATAAAGCGGTTGCTATTAGTAATGAACCCCGAGGTTAGGGTCGAATCCATAAGGAATACAGGGCTTGACTATAAGATTTCACTACTAATCATTCCTAGTATCTATAACTACAATCTCTAGATTGGGAGAGGGGGTTTGTTATGATTCAAAGACAACATAAAATAAACACTAATTAAAATCTGAGAACACACTCAATTTTGGGGACAACTTGGGAATTTGTGTTCCCCATGGTTCGTTGACTCAATTACCCTAGGTAACATAACTAAGATTGGTGGATCGCATGTAGGATGGTAACTTAGGTTCTTCCAGCCCTCTTATGAGGGTGAAGGTCGAATTTCACCATGGCGCTTAGTCAGCCACCATGGCATGCCAACTAACTGTTACCTATTGTCCCAGTCAACCTCCCCTTGGTCAGGTTTGGTCGATTAGATGGAAAAACATCAACAGAATCATGTCATCTACTTCCCTTTTCCTATTCGTCACCACTATGGTCGAGATCATGATAGTAGGCAGGGTTTGGTGTTAGCCACCACCAAACAACATTAATCATAAAGGGAAATAAACAATACACACAAAATCCAAATCATAGACATGCACAAAACCTAGGTCATCTCAAGTCAACTACCCATGGCTCCCACAACCCCAAGTTGTGGGTGTTTAGCTACTCATGGCTAAGATAAAACACACATTAATGCACATAATAGACATAGTTGAGAATCTCACCAATAACACAGAAAGGAGATAGGCACCACAAGTTGTAAACCCACAAGTTTGATTAATCAACA
>JAPFFP010042778.1:0-13803 GCA_026153255.1 Solanum medicagineum
TTAATTCGCGAACTTAAGCTAAGCAAGCTGCTGAGTCACCTACTAGCTTACAAGTCCTACAAGCACCTCAATTCTCTAACTTCATTTTAAGGTCGTAATCTCCTTAATTCGACGTAAAACACATATATCCTTGATCCCCTTAAGCGTTAGATGCACGTACAGCCCATTAACACAAGATTCAAGCACTTTTGAAATTTAGCGTCATTTGTCCTTTTCATGTCATGTTACCTTTGAATTGTATCAATATTGTAATGTGTGGGGTGTTACACAAGGATAATGAGTTATGTGCGAAATTCTCAAAGTGAGAGTTTTGGCTCAAGTCTGTGGCTTTCTCAAGCCATGTTTTTTTGGGAGAGGGTATTCGGGTGGATACCCAGAAAATTGAAGTGGTCAAGAACTGGCCAAGAACAAGTTTCTCCAACAGAAATAAGGAGCTTCTTGGGTTTAGCAGGATATTATCGCAGGTTTTTTGCAGGCTTCTCCTCTCTGTCAGCACCATTGACTAAGCTGACGCAGAAGAAGGCCAAGTTTCAGTGGTTTGAGGCATGTGAAAAGAGTTTACAGGATTGAAGACTAGATTGACTACAGCACCAGTATTAACCTTTCCAGATGAGATGGGTGACTTTGTGATATACTGTGATGCATCCAGAGTTAGACTGGGTTGTGTTCTCATGTAGAGAGGGAAGGTGATAGCTTATGCTTCCAGAGAGCTCAAGATTCATAAGAAGGATTATACGACTCATGATCTTGAGTTGGCAGTAGTGGTGTTAGCACTTAAAATCTAGCGTCAATACTTGCATGAAGTGCATGTGGACGTGTTCACTGACTATAAAAGGTTGCAGTACGTGTTCAGCCAGAAAGAGCTCAACCTGCGACAGAGGAGATGGCTAGAGTTGCTTAAGGATTATGATATGAGCATTCTCTACCACCCAAGTAAGGCTAACGTTGTTACTGATGCTCTTAGCAGGATGTCTCTGGGTAGCACTGCCCATGTGGAGGAAGGAAAGAGAGAACTAACAAAGGAAGTGCATAGATTGGCTTGACTGAGAGTGCAACTTGAGGAGAACATGAAGGCAGGGTCAATGTTAGAGTGGTTCCACTTCATTCTTAGTGTCAGAAGTGAAAGAGAAGCAAGACCAAGACCCTATATTGTTCCAATTGAAAGAAGCAGTTCACAAGCAGAAGGTGATGGTTTTCTCCAAAGGCGGAGATGGGGTGTTGAGGTATTAAGGAAGATTGTGTGTGTCCAATGTTGACGGTGTTCAAGATAGGATCATGGCCAAAGCTCATAGCTCTAGATATTGTATTCATCCCGGTTCCATCAAGATATACCACGACTTGAGAGATGTCTATTGGTGGAATGGGATGAAGAAACACATTGCCGAATTTGTTTCTAAATGCCCCAATTGTTAACAGGTTAAGGTTCAACATTAGAAACCGTGTGGGTTAGCTCAGAACTCTAAAATTCCAGAATGGAAGTGAGAGACGATCAACATGGATTTCATCACTGGCTTACCAAGATCCCGAAAGCAACACGATTTGATTTGGGTGGTTGTTGATTGGATGACTAAAATCTTCCCACTTCTTGGCAGTTAAAACAAGTATTATGGCTGAGGAGTATGCTCGACTATACATGTCGAGAGATTGTGAGGTTGCATGGGGTTCCCTTGTCCATCATCTCGGATAAAGGGGCTCAATGCAGCTTTTAATTTTAGAGATCTTTCTAGAAGGGATTAGGTACGAAGGTGAATTTGAGCACAGCTTTACATCCTCAGACAGATGGATAGGCAGCGCGCACCATACAAACTTTGGAGCATATGTTGAGAGCGTGTGCCATTGACTTCAAAGGAAATTGGGTGATCACCTACCGTTGATTAAGTTTGCATATAATAATAGCTACCACGCCAGCATTTAGATGGCCCCGTATGAGGCATTATACGGGAGGCAATGTAGATCACCGATCGACTGGTTTGAGGTGGGTGAAGCTGAGTTAAGTGGACCTTATCTCATCTACTAGTCAATGAAGAAGGTGAAAGTCATCAAACAAAGGTTGAAAACAACCCAGAGTCATCAGAAGTCATATATGGATGTGAGAAGGAGAGATTTGGAATTTGAGGTGGTTGATTGGGTGTATTTGAAGGTGTCACCCATGAAGGGTGTTATGAGATTTGGTAAGAAGGGGAAGCTGAGTCCACGTTACATCAGACTATACCCTATTGTAAGAAGGATTAACAAGGTTGCTTATGATCTGGACTTACCTTCCGAACTAGATGGAGTTCACCTGGTGTTCCATGTATCAATGTTGAAGAAGTGTTTTGGGAGATCCTACCTTAGCAGTTCCTATGGAGAGTACGGGAGTGAAGGATAGTCTATCCCATGAAGAAATTCCAGTTCAGATCCTTGACCGACAAGTTCATAGGCTGAAGAACAAAGAGATAGCCTCCGTTAAAGTCCTATGGAGGAACCAATTTGTTGAGGGAGCTACGTGGAAAGCTGAGGAAGTGATGAAACTCAATTACTCACACCTATTCGTGCCTAATGATGATGATACCGAAGGGAAACGTCCTTATCCTGAATGTTATTGAATGACTCCTTTGATTAAGTTGATGCAATTATCTAATGTAATTCCCTCTCTAAGAAAGAGATAGATAGGTGATGGATAGTTGAGAATTTGAATGTTCCCGAGTGAGGTATGAGATGAGTTTTGAAGTCATTCGTGCGTTTACTCTATCTTTGCTCATCATTTGAGGACGAATGATCCCAAGGGGGAGATGATGTAAGACCCCATGAAATTATTGAAATGCCCCTAAAATGTAATCGTGTGCACAATGCGTCCTTCAAAGCTCCAATGGAAAATCCGAGACCGAATTTGCGATTAACGTGGAATATCGAGTCAGAAAATGGTTTCAACCCGATTTAAGAACAACCGAAGAGAAATTAAAATTTTGCTAATTTTTATCCGGACAGTGTCTGTTCGCGTCCTTGGCGTGACGCGGACAGGACGCGCACCAACACTTACATTTTTCTTCAATTTTTTGATAGGAATTGAAAGCTCCAACAAATAGCAAAAATGCACTGGTCCGCGCCCTTGGCGCGTCGCGGACCAGTACACCAGTGTTAAAGTTTTTCTTTTAAAATTCGAGAAGGGTATTATTGTCTTTAAGGCTTATTTCGTACGAAAGGGTTTCAAAGCCCATATTTTTCTAAGTCAAGGCATAAGTTCTAAGAGAAGAAGAAGGGTTGAGGACTTCCAAGGTTGAGTTCGTTTCTTGTTGAGGGATAGCAAATTCATCATTCCAGGTATGTAAAGGCTACCCAAAGACATGGAATTGTTCTTCCATGTGCCCCAATGTGTAGATTAAGTTGTAACTTGCTAGTTGATGGGTCTTGAGTAGTGATTCTTGAAGAACTTATTGGACATTATCTTTATTTCTTGAACATTATCCTTAAATATAAATAAATATATGTATGTGTGTGTATTCAAAAATTAATGATCATCATACTTGTATCTACTGATTATATGCATTATTGTATGACTGTTTACTTAAATTGCATGTTTCCCCTTGTTTAACACTGCAAGAACGAACTTAGGGGGTGATGTCTATAGCCTTGATTGTTTGAATGTGATGATTGATGAAGTCTGAGTCTTGAGATGAGTGTTGTGATGGCTGAAATAGATGAAATTGATATCCTTGAGGTTTAGAAGAGTTTTAGCTAAGAGTTTGAAAGGAAGAATATACATTTTGAGTTGATAGATGATAGATGAGAGGAGGTCCTTGCCTGAGAGGGGGGTTGGTTGTGTAACCAGTCTGACCTTGATAGACCTATGAGCATATTGAGTCTTGGGAGGAGTATTAGTACCAAAATGGGTAAAAGTAAGTCTCACTCGTACTCATTAACTATGTGGCCAACGTAGGAAAAGATTGGACCGCGAAAGTGTATGTTTCCTTTGTCTGATAGAGGACTTGACAAACTTCTTTTGAGATCCCTGACAAACTCGTCCTGTACCCTGGCAAGGTACCGGATAGATATGGAGCGATATCTCTTTGCTATATCATAACTGGGTCATAGGTGGTGGTTGTTGATTATAGAAACTCCTAGATAGGTTTCCTTGTTGATAGTACTCTGACGTTAATGTGATTGTATGATGTCTTGATGGGTAGTGAGGTGATAGAATTTCGTCCTTTACTCTAAGTTGAGGATGAGTGATGATGAGCTATTGTTATTGTAAATTATTTACTTTAGCCCATTTTACATGCAATATATTCCACGTACTAATGTCGCACTGCATCGTTTTACGATGCAAATTCTGTAGATAAAGGACATCAGCTACCCAATCGTTAAGGTTCAGAGCTCATTATTTCAATCTGTGGTGAGTCCTCCCCCTGCATTTAAGGGATGATTATTTCATTAGCTTTATTTCAGTATATTTTTTTATTATGGTAGTCATGGCCTGTCATGGTACCTTCCAAGATGTTAGTCATAGAGGCTTCGTACACGTAGATAGTTGATGGTTAGTGTCAGGATTGTTTATTTCCCGTTTCTTTTCTATTGAGGTACTTCTTTGGATTATTCCATGATAGTGACTGTGATAGCTCACTGAAAGTTTATTATTCTATTTAAGCTTCCACTTATGAATTGATTGAACGAATGTAATGAGACTAGGTGGTCCACCTGGGCACTAGCAATAGTCTCCAAGTGCCAATTACGCCTAGGGTACCCTCCCGGGGCGTTACACCTGACTACTTACTCAATGAAAGACTTAAGTGATCATGGAAAGGCTTCAAAAATAACAAATTAAGTTTATCAACTGTCTGAATAAACTGAAATGAAAAACATCCCAACAATAACTGAACTAAACAAGAGGTGAAGTACTTGACACATAGTCTATGGAACCTCTACTAGAATACTCTGAAACAACTACTGGGACAGGCCCACAGTAGCCATAATTGAGAAGAAAATGATAGAAAAGAAAACATAAATAATAACTCCAAGCCTCTGACTAAGAAGAGGTCTCACTGATAACTAGATGGGTGTCTGGTCCTCAACAAAGCCGCATCTACATCATAATACGATACAGGTCCTAAAGACGTTAGTACGTGGAATGTACGGTATGTAAAATTGCCAAAACAAAAACTCACGAAATGCAATATTTCCAAAGTAAGTAAGTCGTATCTCAGAATAAATAACATAAGTAATAAATACAACGAGTGCTGAAAATAAACAGGCTGAAAATCTGTATGTAAAAATAACTTGCTTTAACTTGGGGAGTTTCTCTAACCGACAACCACCACTATGAGCTTCATGGTGATAGAGCATCTTGCCTACGTTGCCAAAGCCGTCCCATAATTTGCCAGGGTAGGGAACGAAAAACTAGGGAAGTAGATCCATCCCAAAACTGGGCCATCTCAGTCGCAAGTGAGGAGATGTACCTTGGTACAATCCTATCCTACACTGGCTACGTAGTTTATGAGTTCAAGTTATTAATTCTACTCTTGCTCATATCAGTGCTCAATATTACTTCCATAATAACTTATATAGTGCTCGTAACTTAAAGAATAAGAGTTCTCAAAATATATCTTTCATACTTTGGGGACTTAGCCCAACTTAGCTTTTCTTAAAATTTTGCTCAACTGAACTCTTTGCTTTTTCAAGTATTTCAACTCAATCTTTATTTCTCAGATACCTTGCAAAAGAAAGAATTTCAAATACTTCATAAAATTACTCAAAGCTGTAAACTTTAAAACTTCTCGTGAAATACATCAAAGAGTTCTCATAATTTCATCCACAGTTATAAATCTTGTGTCAATATCTTGAATCAATAGCAAAACCAACAAGAGTCATGATACTTATCAAGAATTTATGCATGAACAGTACTTTAATAAACTTACAAGAAATACAGAGAACTTGGATCTCAACTTGTAATTGGAATCTTGGGTGAAAACTAGTGTTTAAGTTGCTAAAAGATTATTAAAATAACTTTTGGAGAACCTTACGTACATGGGAATTCGAATTCATAGAAGAACTGAATAGATTCTTGAAATCCCTAGCAGGGTTCTGGATGCTATGCTTGGGTTTTTCTTGAAATTATTTTAACGTTAATAAAGACGGTATCGAAACTACACTTTTGCTACCCTTCCTTAAACAAAAGAAAAGATTTTTGCTTAATACAACATGGGCGCGATGCAGACATGTGTATTTCGCCTTTTTTGCGAATTCCAGCTTCCCGTCGAAAACTTAATAATAAATGCTAAGTGCGGCTCCACATCCTAGGCGCGTCGGGCCCTGGGTGCGGACCCTTACTGCCCAAAAATAAATTAGCAAAAATTTTATTTTGACTCAGTTGCTCTAAAATTGAGTTGAGACCATTTTCCCACTCAATATTTTGAGCTGATTGTAAATTCGGTCTTGAATTTACAAACGGAGCATGGGAAGATGCATTACGCACATGGTCCTTGTCTAGGGGTATTTTGGTAATTTTGTCGGGTGTCACAATATCTCCCCCTTGGGATCATTCGTCCTCGAATGATAACAATATGCAAAAAGTTGGCTCGAGACGACAAGATTACTAAAGTTAAACAAACATAAATCTTCAAGATCAATCATGAAAATTTACCTTCAAGATCCTCATTTAGGCCAATGAACAAGTGTGGGTATTTGGCCTTCATATCTTCCTCTGCTTCCCATGTCGCTTCTTCCATGAATTGGTTTCTCCATAATACTTTTACCAAAGCAATCTCCTTGGTCCTCAATTTACGAACTTGTCGGTCTAGTATTTGCATCGGGACTTCTTCATAAGACAAATTATCTTTAATCCCAACAATTTCAACAGGGACAACTAGAGAGGGATCTCCCAAGCATTTATTAAGCATGGAAATATGGAATACCGGATGTATAGCACTCAACTTCACTGGTAACTCTAAATCATAGGCAACACTGCCAACTCTTCTCAGAATCTGGTAAGGACCAATATATCGTGGACTGAGTTTCCCCTTCTTCCCAACTCTCATAGCCCCTTTCATCGGTGATACCTTTAGGTACACCCAATCACCTACCTTAAATTCCAAATCTCTCCTCCTAACATTAGTGTAAGACTTTTGCCAACTCTAGACTATCTTTAGCCTTTCTTGGATAACCTTCACCTTCTCATAGCCTGGTGGACTAGATCAGGTCCTATCAATCCTGCCTCCCCAACTTCAAACCACCTAATGGGTGATCTACACCTTCTCCCATAAAAGCCCTCATACGGTGTCATCTTTATGCTAGCCTGGAAAAATATTATTATAGGAAAACTCAATCAAGGATAACTGATCATCCCAATTACCTTTAAATTCTATCACGCACGCCCACAACATATCCTCAAGGGTCTATATAGTTCACTCTGCTTGCCCATTTGTCTACGGATGGAAAGTTGTACTAAGATTCACCTTTGTACCAAGCCCTTTCTAAAAGGACTTCCAGAACTATGTCATGAACTGAACTTCTCTGTCTGAAATAATGGATATAGGGACCCTGTGTAGCCTAACAATCTCTTCAAGATAAAGTTTGGCATAGTCCTCAGTTGTATCAGTTGTCTTGACAGGTAGAAATTGAGTTGACTTGGTCTTTTTGTCTACTATAACCGATATTGAATCATGTTGTCCACGGGACCGAGGTAAGCCTATTACAAAGTCCATGTTAATCATCTTCCACTTCCATTCTAGAATTTCAATGTTCTGGGCCACACCACAAGGCCTTTGGTGTTCTACCTTAACATGCTGGCAATTCGGGCATCTAGACACGAACTCTGCAATGTCCCACCCCAGTTATTGAATTCCCGTAAATCTCTATACTTCTTTGTTACACCAGGGTGAATAGAGTATTTAGCATTATGAGCCTTATCTAGGATCGTATCTATAAGGCCATCAACACTTGGCACAGACAACCTACCCTTGTATCTCAGGACCCCATCTTCCCCTTTTGCAAACACTAATACTTTCTATTTTTGCACATCCTCTTTCAACTGAAGGAGGAAAGGATCCCTATCTTGCTTTTCTTTCACCTCCACAACCAATGATGACTCTTCCCCATTTCTGATAATGGCACTACCTTCGTCGGAATCTTCAATCTGCACCTCCAAATGGGCTAGTCTATGCACCTCCTTAGCCAATTCTTTCTTTTCGTCTTCTATGTGAGCAGTGCTCCCCATGGTTAACTTGCTAAGAGTATTAGCAACCACGTTAGCTTTACCTAGGTGGTAGAGGATACTGATGTCATAATCTTTCAGTAGATCCAACAATCTCATCTACCTCAGATTCAGCTCCTTCTGGCTGAATACATACTGTAAGCTCTTTTGGTCCGTAAATATATATATGTGCCCACAATAAAGATAGTGTCTCCAGATTTTTAGAGCAAACACTACAGCAGCAAGCTCAAGATCATGAGTTGGGTAGTTCTTCTCATGGATCTTGAGTTGTCTTGAGGCATATGCTATCACCTTGCCTCTCTGCATCAATACGCATCCCGACCCAACTTTGGAAGTATCGCAACATACTACAAAGTCATCAACTCCTTCTGGTAGGGATAAGACTGGGTTGTAGTCAGCCTAGTTTTCAACTCTTGGAAACTCTTCTCACAAGCTTCTGACCATTCGAACTTAACCTTCTTCTGAGTGAGTTTAGTCAAAGGAGCTGAGATAGAAGAAATTCCCTCTACGAACTGTCTATAGTACCCAGCCAAGCCCAAGAAACTCCTTATCTCTATTGGAGTCATAGGCCTTGGCCAATTCTTTATTGCCTCAATCTTTTGGTAATCCACTTAAATACTTTCATCAGACACAATATGCCCCAAAAATGTCACAGATGTCAACGAAAACTCACATTTGGAAAATTTTGCATAAAGTTGTTGATCCTTAAGGGTCTGAAGGATAATTCTGAGATGGTCAGCATGCTCTTCCTTGTTACGAGAATAAATCAAGACGTCATCTATGAACACAATAACAAACATATCTAGGTACATCCTTAACACCCTATTCAATAGATCCATGAATGTTGTTGGAGCATTTGTCAGTCCAAATAACATGACCAAAAACTCATAATGACCATAGCGTTTTGAAAGCTGTCTTAGGAATGTCTCTTTCTCTAACTTTAAGCTGATGGTATCCAGATCTAACGTCTATTTTGGAGAAACAAGTAGCACGCTGGAGTTGGTCAAATAGGTCATCAATTCTGGGAAGAGAATACTTACTTTTTATGGTGACCTTATTCAACTGATGGTAATCTATGCATATTCGAAGAGAACCGTCCTTCTTGTGCACGAAGAGAACTGGAGCACCCCAAGGTGATACGCTTGGTCAAATGAAACCCTTGTCTAAGAGATCTTTCGGTTGCATCTTCAACTCTTTTAACTCTGAAGGAGCCATTTGATACGAAGGAATAAATATGGGTTGTGTATCTGGGAGAGTATCTATCGCAAAGTCTATCTCCCTATCAGGAGGGACTCCGGGAGGATCCTCAGAAAAGACTTTTGGGAACTTATTCATAACTGGAACAGACTAGAGAGATGGTGCCTCAGCATGAGAATCCTTAACTCTGACTAGGTGGTATATGCACCCTTTGGAAATTAACTTTCTGGCTTTGAGATATGAGACTGACTGACCTTTAGGAAAAACTAAGCTACCCCTCCATTCTAAGACTGGCTCGTTAGCAAAATGAAATTTGACTACTCAGGTTTTGCAATCTATGGAAGCATAACCGGCATGAAGCCAATCTAACATTGAAATCTACATGTCTAACTCAACCAAATTAGCTACGATTTTCTTATATAAACAGAGACTAGGTAGCCCCTATAAATTCTTTGGCCTAGGATGAACTCCCAATAGGAGTGGAAACATTAAAAGGCTCAAGAAGACATTCTGGACTGACCCCAAGCTTCATATCTATATAAGAAGTAACAAATGATAATGTGGCACCTGAGTCTAACAATGCATAGACATCATGAGTGAAGATCTTGAGCATATTGGTAACCACATCTAGTGAGTTCTTCGAATTCTGTCTGGTGGCTATAGCATATAAGCGGTTTGTGTCCCTTACTTGCTCCTGATGTACTGCCCCTCTGAATTGGCTTACCTGCAGCTGAAGAAACTGATTGTGATCTATTATCTCTCATGTTCTGCCTCCCCATAAGATAATCCTTGAAGAAGTGCCCCACCTAACCACATTTGAAACAACCGTTTGTGCCTATAAGTCACTCTCCTAGATGAATCTGCCAGACTTACCGCAAATAGGATAACAATTTGATCTTTAAGCTATGCTACCCTGTGACTGGCTGCCCGAGAACTTGTGATTCTGCAATCCCTGCTCATTTCTGACCCTTGGTGAAGGTGTATTAGCAGATGAAGGTGCTGGTCCAGATATCTTAGGCTGAAAGGATGAGTTATTTCCACCTCCAACCCCCCTCTTACCTGTCTCCTAGCTTGATGTCTTGGTCCTCTTACTCTTGAACTCTTCCCTATCCTGTATTTTCTCCTCCTCTACCTGTTGTACATAAGTCATCAAACAAGCTATGTCCATATCCCAATCAGTATAGCAATTCTGCCCTCTCTCTTAGTCATCCGAGAGAGTCCCGACATGAATAGGTTCATCCTAGTACACATATCTGCCACCATACTTGGAGCATAAGGGGACAGCTGAGTAAACTTGAGGTTGTACTCCCACACACTCATATTATCTTTCTTCAGGTTCAGAAATTCCCTCACCTTAGCCTGCCTCATATCTCTGGGAAAGTACTGTCCCAGAAAAGCCTCCTCAAACACTACCCAACTCAAAGTTGGCGCCCTTCTGCCCTGCCTCCTTTCCACTGATCAAACTAGAATCTAGCTACTCCCTTGAGCTAGTAGGTAGCCAACTCAACTCGCTCAGTGTCACATATGTGTATGACTTGAAACACTTTTTGGAGCTACTCTATAAAGTTCTCAGGATCCTCCTTCACATTAGACCCCGTGAATTCAGGTGGGTTCATCCTCAGAAACTCACGAACCCTGGCGGTGTCTGACCCATCATTCCCACCATCTCCCTGGCGACCTCCCTGAGTAGTGACCACCTGTGCCAAAGTCTAGATGGACTGGCGGAGCTCACATTGGAGATATCTGCTTGCTATGGCTGCTCGACATGCACAGCTGGACCTCTAGGTCCCTCAGGAATTGGGCCAAGCTAGTTTGTATTTCTCCTGGTTGGGCGCCCTCTGCCCCTCATTGGTCCATCGGCTCTGCATGGAGGCATGATCAGAGAAAAACAAGGCGCGGAAGCACAAGTTAGAAAGGAACTGATAGGGGTAAACTCTAAAGCACGAGAGGGGAATAACAAATGATAGTGACTCTTCCTAATGCCCTGTAGCCTCCCTATTATAGATGTGGCGTGCTTCACACCCATAATACAGACTCAACTAGACATGGCTCCATAGACTCTCTAGGACTCTTGAACACTGTGCTCTGATACCATATTTGTCACGCCCTGAGTTCACACCCTTGGCCGGAAGCCAGAACCATTTTTGGTCCCAAGCGAATCACTTGGCCTGGCTACTTGCTCAGCGGAAGACTTAAGTAATCATGGAAAGGCTTCAAAAATAACAAATTAAGGTTATCAACTATCTAAATAATCTGAAATGAGAAACATCTCAACAATAACTGAATTAAACAAGAGTTGAAGTACTTGGCACATAGTCTATGGAACCTCTACTAGAATAGTCTGAAACTACTACTGGGACAGGACCACTTTAGCCACAACTGAAAAGAAAACGCTAGAAAAGAAAACATAAATAATAACTCCAAGCCTCTGACTGAGAAGAGGCCTCACTGATAACTGGATACTGAGGGACTCTGTCACCTGCATCTATATCATAAAATGATGCAGGTCCTAAGGACGTCAGTACGTGAAATGTACAGTATGTAAAATGGCCAAAACAGAAACTCAAGGTAATGCAATATTTCCAAAGTAAGTAAGTCATATCTCAGAATAAATAACATAAGTAATAAATGCCATGAATGCTGAAAATAAACAAGCTGAAATTCTGTATGTAAAAATTAACTTGCTTTAACTTGGGGAGTTTCTATAATCGACAATCACCACTATGAGCTTCATGGTGATACAGCATCTTGCCCATGCTACCAGAGTCGTCTTGTACTTTGTTGGGGTAGGGGACGATAAACTAGGGGAGTAGATCCATCCCAAAACTGGGCCATCTCAGTCGTAAGTGAGGAGATGTACCTTGATACAATCCTATCCTACGTTGGCTACGTAGTTTATGAGTTCAAGTTATTAATTCTACTCTCACTCATATCGGTGCTCAATACTACTCCCAAAATAACTTATATAGTGCTCATAACTTAAAGAATAAGAGTTCTCAAAATATATTTTTGATCTTTTGGTGACTTAGCCCAACTTAGCTTTTCTTAAACTTTTGCTCAACTCAACTCTTTGCTTTGTCAAAAAGTTGTATCAATGCAAAGTATTTCAACTCAGTCTTTATTTCTCAAATATCTTGCAAAAGCAAGAATATCAAATACTTCATAAACTTACTCAAAACTGTAAACTTTAAAACTTTTCATGAAATACATCAAAGAGTTCTCATAATTCCATCCATAGTTATAAATCTTGTGTCAATATCTTGAACCAATAGCAAGACCAACAAGAGTCATGGTACTTATCAAGAATTTATGCGTGAACAGTACTTTTATAAACTTACAAGAAATATAGAGAACTTTGATCTCAATTTGTAATTGGAATCTTGGGTGAAAACTAGTGTTTAAGTTGCTAAAAGATTGTTAACATAACGTTTGGAGAGCCTTACATACCTGAGAATTCAAATTCTTGGAAGAATTGAAGAGATTCTTGAAAGCCCTAGCTGGATTCTTGATTCTACGCTTGGGTTTTCTTGAAATTATTCTAACGTTAATAAAGAGGGCAATGCATTTTCATGAATTATTCGGATGAAAACCGACTACTTAAGGTTTAAGGAGGGTGGGAAAAGTCGAAACTACACTTCATTAAACAAAAGAAAAGATTTCTGGTTAATACAACATGTTTGCATCACGCCAGGGGCGTGGACATGTGTATTTCGCCTAATAAAACATGTCTACGTCGCACCAGGGGCACGGACATGTGTATATTGCCTTTTCGCTAATTCCAGGTTACCCTCAAAAACTTAACAAAAAATGGTAAGTGTGGCTCCGCCTCCTAGGCGCGTCATGCCCTGGGCGCAGACCCTCACTGCCCCAAAATTAATTAGCAAAATATTTTATTTTGACTCGGTTGCTCTAAAATCGAGTCGAGATCATTTTTTCATTCAATTTTTTGCGGTGATCGCAAATCTGGTCTCGGATTTGCGAATGGAGCATGGGAAGACGCATTACGCGCATGGTCCCTTTCTAAAGGTATTTTGGTAATTTCACTGGGTGTCACAGAATGAGTTCATCAGTATCCATGGAGAGAATATTAACTTTGTTAGGATTCCTCTTAGTTAGCACATAAGCAACATTGAGAAGACTCAAGTAGAAAAGTACTTTACCCTTCCACCTCTTGAAGTGATTACCATTGAACCGAAACGACTTTTTAAGACCTCCCATCTTGACATCTGTGGATATTTCAATTGTAGCCATTTGAATCTCCATAAAATTATTGGTGAAATTACAAGAAAATTACAATGAAAAAATAAAAATGAAGAACGAAATCTTCAGATTGAGGCACGTGTTACGCCCCAATTTCCCGTAGGGCGGACCGGCACCCGTTACCGATAAGGCTTCGGGAGAACCAACCTATAACCATGCTC
>JAPFFP010042779.1:0-13801 GCA_026153255.1 Solanum medicagineum
TAAGTGAGTAGCATTGATTTGTACATGAGGGTAAGGTGTACAACATAGTTCATAACCCTTACATGTAGAAACTTGCCTTGTAATAGAGGGTAAAGCATATAACATAGTTCATAACCCCTTCTAGTAGGTTTCACAATTTACAAGAGCACAAACTTTAGCATAAGGACTCAATAACTCATCAACGATTCCCAAGAACATAACAACATGAGAGCCCGACAATTAACTTGCAATAGCATAGGTGATTTACATGTTTTAAACACACATATATACATTTGTTTCATAATCATATAGTCATTCAACTCATAAGGCATACACTGGACAATCAATTCCTCAAGAACCCTAAACAGGACATTTTATCAAACACCTGGCTGGTGTGTAATTCTAGTATAAAACCAAGCAATTCAAGAGTGAAATAATGCAAGAAACTTCATTGTAAAACCATCCATATATACTTGGCAACATTCTCTAGCAATATACATCAAAACCTTTCATCAAATCTCATAATAAATCTTAGATTCATAGCTCAAAATATGCTAAAACAATCACCTTTACATGAAACTCCAACATAGTGTGCAGTGAATTTCATAATAAGTAAGACCCATGAGTAAATCAACTTTAAATCATGTAATTTTAAGTAAAAGGAAGTTTGGGCATCATGGGTGAAAGGAACCCATGAAAGAAATTCACATACCTTAGCTTTTGAAGAATCCTTAAAGAAGATTGGAGATGAAGACTTGAAGCTTAAATGATAACCTTAGAATCCGGATGAGTTTTGGGACTTGAAATTTGGAGATGAAATATTGTTTGTGTTTGAGAGAGTATTTGGGAATGTCTTGGATGACATGAGGTGAAATAAGGCTAAGTATAGGTACTTTCACATATGGCTGCACTTAGGGAGAAGACTCAAAAGTCTTGGACCAGAATTAGAAAGGTGGCACAAAAATGTGCACTGGCGCGTCGTGCCAGCAACGCGCAAACCCTTCTGGAAATTGACACTTTGAAATTTGAAATTGTGAATTGTTCGCTCTGAAATTGGGGTTAGATCCTTTTCCAACTCAATTTGATGCCTTGAACAACAATATGGAGTCAGATTTTCGATATCACGCATGGATTTTGAGATATATTGAAATTACGATTCCAAGCACTTCTGAGGCACATTTTCAGGCACTTTCGGGGTCATTTCATATCTCCCCATTGGGAAAATTCATCCCCGAATGTCAATGAAATGTATATGAGAAGCGTAATCATGGAAAAATCAGCCCTAACAAGAATTCAATAATACATGTAAAACACCATTCTCAATATATCAACAGAAGTGTCAAAAATCGTCATGAACTTGTTAGCATAAACATGAATGCATGCAAATGATATAGGGGCTGGAAAATAAGTCTTGGAATTATGAAATGACTTGACGTGTTATCATAAGCTTGGATAGAATGAAAGAGATACAAATATTATTTCTCCATGCCCTCTCCCCGAGAGATACTTTAGACTTGACGAACTTTCCAAAGAGCCTTAGCGAACACCAAATCCTTATCATTCACTTTAAACACACACACAAGCCACTTAGTACCAAAAGTTACCATCTCCCCCTTGGGAGAAGACCTCCTCCCTACCATTCCTTACCAAGACCTCCAACTCTATCAAGACAGAAATCAAAGCCTTACTTAATTAAACCCCTTCAACCATAAAAGACTCGGAACCATCAAAGCCATTACACCACCATTCTCAACCTCACCCAACCTAGTCAACCGATGAACTCCTCCAACCACATTCTTTCCACCCAAAGGTCCCCACTTTCCATAATTAACAAACAACCTCACCTCCTCTTAATTCATAATATTACCCTCTAATGATTCACAAGCTCTTCCTCACTTCCGGAAACAATCAAGACATAATCACCAAGGACCACCAAAAACGTAACAAGGTAGGGATTAAAGACCCTATTCATGAGACCTATAGACATGACCGGTGCATAAGTCAAACCAAAAGACACCACCCCAAATTTAAGATATCGAAAAGGATATCAAGGACACATTGATCACCAGAAACAACTCAAAAGAAATAATTTAGGTTCAGTGTCCCTAACTCTCACAAGATGGTAAATGCAATCCCTTAGAGATCAATGCACCTTAAGACAAGAAACGGACTTACCCCCTCACAACCACCATACAAGCCGCCACTCATTGACGGGTTATTAGGGAATGGGAATCTAACTCTATGGGCCTTACCATCAATGAAGACATAACATGCATGCAATTAATCCATCCCAAGTACAATCATCAAAATCCACCACATCTAATTCAACAAACCAACATGTCAAGACCTAAATGCAACATGACTGCGGAACTATTTCCATAGACCTTTCTAGCAACAATAGACTCACTAACGGGATAGAAACCTAAAGTCCACATAACCATCTGGAACACACATGAAGCCTACTAGAAACAAAAGGAAACTTCAACATACCGGTAGCAACATCGGGCGCCTCATCCACCTTTGCCTCCTTTGAAGAGCATAGAAATGATTATGTCTTGCAGCACCTCCTAGGTCAATATACCCACCTTAGGCCTCTAGATTGACATGACCACCTTGACCTTGAGGACGACCTTCCTTGCCCTTGTTCCGGACATAAGGACAATCAATAAGCTTGTGACCTACTTTCCCACACCCTTAACACACTCTTGAATTCTTTAAGCATTTGCCATGATGGTGCTTTTCACATTTTGGGCATTTTGGAAAACTTATTCCACCATCGCCTCCTTGGAGCCTTAGTTTATCCATTCCTTCCATAGCAATCCACTTGTTTGGAGTACTAGAAGACCCTTGGCCTTGAAACTCGATACCTTGTTGGAACCCGTCATCATCAAATCGAGCCCTCTTGGACTCTCCACTCGTCTTCTTCCTAAGCTTCTCATCCTCAAGTTGTTCAGCATAAATCATGAGGTGGGACAAATCCATATCATTAATCAATATAGCGGATCGACATTCTTCATTCAACAAATCGAAGACACTCATCATGAACTTATTCATTCTAGCCCTTGGGTTGCCAACCAAGTGAGGAGCATACTTAGAGAGTTGGTTGAACTTGAGGGCATACTTTCTCACACTCATTGATCCTTGCTTCAAATTCATGAAATCCACCATCTTGGCTTCCCTAAGCTCAAGAGGAAAGAACCGATTAAGAAAGGCTACCTTGAACTCTTCCCATAGAACCACATTGTTGACTCCCTTCTCCTCCCTCCATTGATTGTACCATATTTGTGCTACCCCTTTGAGTTGGTAGGCCGCCAACTCCACCTTATCTTCCGATCTAACACCCATGATGAACAATACCTTACAAATCTCATAAATAAACTCTTGTAGGTCGTCATCCACCTTTGACACATAGAACTCTAGCGGGTTCATCCTCATCAAGTCTCTACCTGAGATGCTGGTGCAGGAGCACGAGGGGCTTGGTCCCCTTGATTAACTTGATGGGCCATAGTTTGAAATAGCAAGGTGAAAGCATCTCGGAGCTCACCATGAGTCGGTTTTCCCTCGGGAGCGTAAGCTTTTCTTCCGCTTGTGTTAGGCATGATCAACTAGCATGCCAAAGAATAATTGTTAGCGAAGGGAAAAGACTTACTTCAACTCTATAGCATGACTTAGAACATGAAGAAAGAAAACATCTCCTAAAACGTCTCATAGCCTCCTACTCATAGTTGTGGTACACAACACAACCATGAATAAGACTATAAAATCAACGTGGTGTGTGAGACTCCGAGGATCTAACAACCTAGTGCTCTGATACCATCTTTATCACGACCAAAGCCTAGGGCCTAAACATGACCGGCGAATGGGCAACCCGAAGGAACCCCAAACAAGCCTCATAGCATATCATTACACATCCTTTGTCGCGAAAACAATTAAAATGACAATAACAGATAAGCATAAATAAGGGGAACTGGGACAAAGGATAAACTTGCATATTATAAACATCAACATTGATAAATAAACATGTCCAACAACACCTCTACTACATTGATAAGAGCAGGGACCAAGACAAGCAAACCGGGCTCATCCTCATTGTCAACGTATACATAAAAGAAAGATAGTTTTAGAACATAGCATGCAATCATAAGTAACATCCCCGGAATGGAGGACTCACCAAAAAACTTGAGTGAAATCGTACTAGCCATATGAGTGGAAAGGCTCAAGTGGGAGATCCAGTTCCTACATAGTGATGTCATGTAGGCATAGAGTATTAGTTAGTACGTTGGAATGTGCTAAAAATATAAGATGCCATGCAACAAGAGATAGGCAATATAATCAAAATGCATAATCATAGCAAGAGATAGTAAATTAGCAACATGGCAAGCATGAACAATGCTTCAACTAAAACATGCTTGAAAATAATCATTCTTACATAGCTTGCTTAACCTAATAAGGTGACATGACTAGATCATCGAAATACCTTGTAGTAGAGGGTGAGGAATATAGCATGAAGCATAACCCCTTCTAGTAGGTAATGGGTAGTACACGACATAATGGATAACACATGATGGTAGAAGGCAGCATAGGTCATAACCCCTACATGTGTGCATGAGACAATACATAGACTTACATTGCATATGAGAGTGAGGCATACAACATAGTTCATAACCCCTTTATATGAGTATATTGAATAACCTCAAATCATACATGAGGATAAGGAGTACAACATAGTTCAAAACCCCTACATGTAGAAATGAGTAAGTCAATAGAGCATGTGGGTGGAAGGTAGCATAGGTCATAACCCCTACATGTGTGTACCTTGCATAACCTCTAACCATACACGAGGGTAAGTAGTACAACATAGTTCATAGCCCCTACATGTGGATATGAGTAAGTGAATAGCATTGATTCGTACATGATTCATAACCCCTACATGTACAAATTGGCCTTGTACTAGAGGATAAAGCATATAACATAGTTCATAACCCTTTCTAGTAGGCTTCACAATTTACAAGAGTACAAACCTTAGCATGAGGACTCAATAACTCATCAAGGATTCCCAAGAACATAACATCATGAGAGCCCAGCAATTCACTTGCAATACCATAGGTTCTTTACATGTTTTAAACACACATATATAAATTTCTTTCATCATCATATAGTCATTCAGCTCATAAGACATGCACTGGACCATCAATTCTTCAAGAATCCTAAACCAGACATTTTATCAAACACTTGGTGGGTGTGTAATGTTAGTAAAAAGTCATGCATTTTATGAGTGAGATCATGCAAGAAAAATCATTTTAAAGTCATCAAAAGATACTTGGTAACACTCTCAAGCAATATGCATCAAAATGTTTCATCAAATCTCACAATAGATCTTAGATTCATAGCTCAAAACATGCTAAAACAATCACCATTTCATGAAACCCCAACATATTGTGCAGTGAATTTCATAACAAGTAAGACCCATGAGTAAATTAACTTTAAATCATGCAATTTTAAGTAAAGGAAGCTTGGGCATCATGGATGAAAGGAACCCATTAAAGAAACCCACATACCTTAGGTTTAGGAGAATCCTTGAAGAACATTGGAGATGGAAACTTGAAGCTTGAATGATAACCTTAGAATCCGGATGAGTTTTGGGATTTGAAATTTGGAGATAAAATATTTTCATAGTGTTTGAGAGAGTATTTGGGAATGTCTTGGATGATATGAGGGTGAAATAAGACTAAGTATAGGTATTTTCACATACAGGAACATTTAGGCCCAAGACTCAAAGGACTTTGATCGAACTTGGATAACTGGCAAAAAAATGTGCACTGGTGCGTCGTGCAAGCAACGAGCAAACCCTTTTGGAAATTGACGATTTGAAATTTGAAATTGTGAATCGTTCCCTCTAAAATTGGGGTTAGACCCTTTTCCCACTCAATTTGACCCTATGAACAAGAATATGAAGTCAGATTATATCATGCACAGATTTTGAGATATATAGAAATTAAGATTTCGGCACTTTCGAAGCACATTTTCGGGGACTTTTGGGGTCGTTTCAAGGCTACCCATAGACACCCTACACAAAGCATCTGCCATAACATTAGCCTTACCGGGATGATAATGCACACTCATATCATAGTCCTTAAGAAGTTCTAACCACCTTCTTTGCCTCAAGTTAAGATCTTTTTGAGTGAAGACATATTGGAGACTGTTATTATTGGTGAACACATCAACATGCACCCTATACAAATAATATCCCCAAATTTTCAAAGAAAATACCAAGGTGGCCAATTCAAGATCATGAGTAGGATAAATCTTTTAATGCACCTTGAGTAGTGTAGAATCATAGGCTATCACTATACCATTTTGTATTAGAAAACAACCCAAACCAACTCTAAAGGCATCACAATACACGACAAACTCCTCTAGCCCGTCTGTAGTGACAATATAGGAGTGGACACAAGCCTATCTTTCAATGTTTGGAAACTCTTTTCACACACTCGGTCCACACAAATTTGTCTTTCTTTTGAGTCAACTTGGTCATAGGAGAACCAATAGAAGAGAACCCATTTACAAATCTGTGGTAGTAACTCGCTAGGCCCTAAAAGCTCCTAATATCCGATGAGGTCAATGGACTAGGCAAAATTCTGATTACATTCGTTCTTTTCGGATCCACCTTAATACCATCCCCCAATATCACATTACTTAGGAAGGAAACCTCTTTCAACCAAAATTCACACTTCTCATATTTAGCATAAAACTTCACTTCTCCCAATCTCTACAACACAACCATCAAATGAGCCCTATGCTCCTCCTTACCATGTGAATATATCAAAATACCATAATGAAGACCACAATAAATGAATCAAGGTAGGGTTTGTAGACCCTACTCATAAGATCGATCAATATAGACGGTGCATTGGTCAACCCAAAGGACATCGCAACAAACTCATAATGCCCATACCTAGTCCGGAAGGCCATCTTAGGAATATCACACTCCCTCACCTTCACTTGATGATACGCGGATCGAAGATCAATCTTAGAAAAGTGGCTAGCCCCTTGCAATTGGTCAAACAAATCATCGATTCTTGGAAGAGGATACCTATTATTTATAGTGACCCTATTGAGTTGCAGGTAGTCAATACACATTCTAAGGGACCCATCCTTCTTTTCACAAACAACACCAGTATACCCCAAGGTGATTGGCTAGGCCTAATAAAACACTTCTCGAACAAGTCCCTCAATTGTTCCTTCAACTCTTTTAACTCCTCCAGGGCCATACGATAAATTGGGATAAAAATGGATTGAGTATCGGGTAGGAGGTCTATATCGAAATCTATTTCCATTTTGGGAGGAACACTGGGAAGGTCATTTGGAAAGACATCAAAAAACTCATTTACTAACAAAACAGACTCTATGGGAAGGACTTTGGACTCCATATCTCTAACCCTGACACCCCTTAGAGATCAACTTATGGGCTTTAATGCAAGAGATGAACCTACCCTTGACCACCACATCATGACTCTCCCACTCAAAGATGGGTTTATTTGGGAATTGGAACTTGACACTACGAGTTCTACAATCAACAGAGGTATAGTATGCATACAATAAATCCATCCCAAGAGTGACATCAAAATCAACCATGTCAAACTCAACAAGATCACAAGGCAATATTTTATGCATGATGCAAATGGGACAATTTCTATAGGCTTTTCTAGCAACAATACATGCACCAATAGGAGTAGACACCTCATATGACTCACACAACAAATCGGGTTCAACATGAAACTTTTTGGCAACAAAAGGGGTGCCAAAAGAAAGAGTAGCACCCGGATCAATCAATGCATACACATCAAAATTAAAGACTTTTAACATACCAGTGATGACATCGAGCACCGCATCAACCCCTTGTCTCCCATTGAAAGCATAAAACCGATTGTGCCTTGGGGCACCATCTTGTCGGCCACCTCTCCCCAAAGGAACCACCATTAGCACCTTATGGGTGAACCTCCTTATGTTTTTGCGAATTTGAGGGAAATCCATCAGCTTATGCCTAACTTCCCCACAACCATAACAAGCATTAGTATCCCTCAAGCACGGGCCACTATGACCCCTACCACATTTTGGACACCTACCATTGGGAACCACACCCCCAACACCCAGAGCCCTTGGAACATCATTGGCAACCTCATATTAGATGCATGAGAAAATCCTTGGCCTTGATAGAACCAGCCACCCCTTCGACTACGGAATTTTCCCTCAAAACGGGCCCTCTTGCCCTCATGACCCCTTTACTTCCTTAACTTCTCCTCCTCCATTTGATCGACATAGGTCATTAATTGGGACAAATCCATGTCAGTAATCAACATAGCAGACCGACATTCCTCACTCACCAAATTGGACACACCCATCACGAACTTTTTCATTCTAGACCTTGAGTCGGCAACCAAGTGTGGAGCATACTTTGACAGTTGGTTGAACTTAAGAGCATACACCCTCACACTCATAGATCCTTATTTTAAGTTCATAAATTCTACCATCTTTGCTTCCCTACGTTCAAGAGGGAAGAACTAATTAAGAAAGGCCGCCTTGAACTCCTCCCAAAGCACCACATTGTTGACCCCTTTCTCCTCCTTTCATTGATTGATTTCTGCTACCCCTTTGAGTTGGTAGGCCGCCAACTTTGCCTTATCTTTCGACCTCACACACATGATAGTCAATACATTGTAGACCTCATCAATGAACTCTTGAGGGTCCTCAACAATCTTATACCAATAGAATTTCGGGGGATTCAGCCTCATGAAGTCTCTTACCCAAGATGCCAGTGTAGGAGAATGAGGGGCTTGGGCTCCTTGCCTGGCTTGGTTAGACACAACTTGTACAAGTTAGGTGAGAGCATCCCGAAGCTCACCATGGGCCGGTTGCTCCTCGGGTGTTCGGGCTCTTCTTTCTCTTGTGTTAAGCATGATCTAGCATAGCAAAGAACAATCGTTAGGGGGAAAAACCTTACTTTAACTCTATAGCATGACTCGGAACATGAAGAAGGGAAACATTTCCTAAAACGTCTCATAGCCTCTTACTCATATTTGTGGTGCACAACACATCTATGGATAAGACTATAATCGACGCAGTGTGTTGGACTGCGAGGATCTAATAACCTAGTGCTCTGATACAAAGTTTTTCATGACCCAAGCCTAGGGCCTAGACTTGACATAGCGCATGGGGAACCGGAAGGGACCTCAAGCAAGCCTCTTAACATATCATTACATATCCTTGGTCGCGAAAGCAAGAAAACAATAACAAGAGATAGTAAATAGGGATACTAGGGGATAAGGGAAAACTTTCTCACAAACAACAAGAGTCAAGAAAGAGTCAAGCTCATAGCATAATAGATAACATGCCCTACAATGCCTCTACTACATAGATAAGAGCAGGGCCAAGATAAGAAGCCAGGCTCACCCTCATAGTCAACAAATACATAAAAGAATGATAGTCTTAGGATATAGCATAAGATCATAAACACCGTCCCCGGAATGGAGGACTCACCAACAAGCTTGGGAGAAATCGTACTAGTCACGTGGAGAAGGATGCTCAAGTGGGGCTCTTATTCCTACATGTTGATATCATGTAGGAATAGAGTATGCATTGGTACGTTTGACTATACTAAGTATGTAGGATGAAATGCAACAAGAGATAGCACCATAAACAAAATGCATAACATTGCCAATGAATAAACGTATAACAATATGGTGTGTATGAATGACATTTGAAGTAAAATCATGATTATATAGAACATATTACATGTGTAAGGAGTGACCATTATAGTTATATCCAAGGCCTACCACCTCCTTGGAGAGGCGATTAAGGTACAAAACCCTCAATTGGTTGATGAGGTACAAAACCCCCAACATGGTTATCAAGGTACAAACCCCTCGACATGGTTTCACTGTCCAACCACCTACCGATCATGGCGATCGAGGTACAAACTTTCCAACATGGTTATCGAGGTACAAACCCCTCAACATGGTTGCACGGGCCTACCACCTCTCAAGTGAGGCGATCGAGGTACAAACCCCTCAACATGGTTACCCGGGCCTACAATCTCCCGAGTGAGGCTTGGTCAATTCCCAGCACTATATAGATATTAATATATACATACATTCCTTTCATCATCATAAAGTCTTTCAACTCATAAGACTTGCATTGGACCTTCATTTCCTCAAGAAACAATAACCGGACATTTTGTCAAATACTTGGTAGTTGTGTAGTGCTAGTGTAAAATCACGCAATTCAAAAGTGGAATCATGCTAGAAAATTCAGTGTAAAACCATCAATAGATACTTGCTAACACCCTCAATCAATATACATCACATCCCTTCATCAATCCGCACAATAGATCTTAGATTCATAGCTCAAAATATGCTAAAACAATCACAATTTCACAAACCCCAACATAGTGTGCAGTGAAATTCATAATAAGTAAGAGCAATGAGTAAATCAACTTTAAATCATACAAATTTAGGTAAAAGAAATCTTTGGCATCATGGGTGAAAGAAAACCAATGAAATAAACCCACATACCTTGACTTTGAAGAATCCTTGAAGAAGATTGGAAATGGAGACTTGAAGCTTGAATGAGAACCTTAAGATCCGAATGAGTTTTGAGACTTGTATTAGGAGTGAAATATTTGTCTAAGTGTTTGAATAAGTATTGGGAATGTCTTGTGTGATATGATGGTGAAATATTGCTAATTATAGGTGTTTTCACATATGGGAACACTTAGTCCTAAGACCCAAAAGTCTTGGACTGAGATAGAAAAATAGTGCACAAAATATACTGTAGTGCGTCCTTGGCGCATTGCGCCAGGGGCGCGGAAACCTCTCTAGAAATCGCATTTTGCAATTTCTGAATTTTGATACAGTTGCTCTTAAATTGGAGTTAGACCCATTTCCCATTCAATTTGACCCCTGATCAAGAATATGAAGTCAAATTTTCAATATCACAGGATTTTGAGATTTATGGAAATTACGATCCCGGGCACTTTCGAGGAACATTTTCGGGCACTTTTTGGGGTCGTTTCAATAATTTGAAGGAATTATCATAAATAATCATAAAAGGACACCTTGAGAACATGACATATGTGATAGAGACCATAACCAATATAAACCGTGTTAGTTAATCCATAGAGCCCCGATGTTTCCCTTACGCCAGAAGTAAGGGGAAGTCACTTTGCAAGGGTGAACCTCGTAATTCCTAATTGGATCCACTAAGCCTTATGTGATCCGGGTACTCTTTCCTAGTTATTGACTTGCCTCAAGCTCTCAGTATTGGGTACACGCCTCAAGCCCTTGGACTCGTGTACTCACCTCAACCCTCGGACTCAGGTACTCACCTCAAGCCCTCATCTTTAAGGTACTCACTTTTTAGGGATTTGGATAATCGCCTCAAACCCCTTTACCTATGGTGGCATATAGTCTTTCGACTTAGGTATTTGCCTCTAGTCCACTCGGTGCTCACAGGTGTTGGAAAACCATAAGTCATAGTATCATATCATAAAATCATTCCAAGTAATGTTGGAGGGCAACTTATCCAATCCCCAACCTATCGATATCATAAAGTCAAAGTCGTTGGATAGTTCCTTAATCGTGCCTTAGATGGGAGATCCTCTACCATCAAAATTCATTCATTCTTTACTCCGATGAGTCTAGTTCCAAATAACATATAGATAAGCATATAGTCATGACATGTATATACTTGTACATCATAGCATCGTAAAGAAGTCCTTTCAATAATACATAGCTTTTCATATTAACTTGAATATCATTTTATGAACATGTCATGTCATGGGAAATCTTATGATGCAATGCACTAATACATGCAAAATTAGCTTTAAGATCTTGAAACTTGATGGAAATATGTATACCCATATGCATCCAGGATAACCAACCCATACTTGAAGTAAGCCATAACCAATTCACAAACCCATTGTATGATATCAATGCAATAATTGAGTCAATACACCAATTCCTGAAATTCATGTGATTTAGACTTGATTCATATATAATAGTAATAAAGGAAGTATGAACTTAAGTAAAATCAAGCAACCCTCCATCAACTTCGCAACCCAAAATTTCAGAAGTAATGAAAAATCACAATTAGTTATGGAATCATGAAAATTACCAGCTACTCATGTATATGAGTAGTAGGATTCAACAATTTCAAAGAAAGTTTAATGAACCTATCAACTATCTCTAAACCCCTAGTTTCCATAATATAGGAATCTAAGACATAACCTTTTCTCATGGAATTAACATTTATTGCATAATAATATAGTCTAACAAACATCAGTAAATTAATAATATAAATATTTTGAAGCATTCAAATCTACCAACATGGTCCTTCTAAAACCCCAACTAGAAAGTCATGGATTTCAACACAATATACATAGGTCATAACAGGATAGTCATATACTTTATATAATTAAGGATCCATCACAAATTACATGATTAAACCAACTTCGCAAAACTCCACAACATACATAAACCATGGGTCAAATTTAAAGTAAAGAAACTTGAGCTTTGTGAGTGTAGGGCTTCACAAATAAAATGTACATACCTTAGACAAAGATTATTGGAAGAAATCACAAATTTTGGTGAAGAATCCAAAATCTCTAACCTTGTCTTCAATGGAACACCTTGGGGAACTTGGAAAAATATGGAGCTTGGGTATAAGTGGATGATTTTCAGGTATAAGGGTTACTGGGGAGTTTTAGACTCATATAGGGCGTGTAGGAAGCCAAAACTGCATAGCATTAAGCTTAGGGTGTGAGGAAAGGTAAAAAAAAGAAACCCTTTTCAAAATTGGTTGGACTTTTTGCATGAGAGCCCATTTACGAGCCATAAGTCATTCCCCGGCCCATAAAGTGGGTCATATAAACTAACAGCCTGACAGTGCTTCAGAAAAATAGGCATAACCTTTTGGATGTATAGAATCTAATTCAATGTGTTCTACGAGTAAGATGATTTGAAGTTGACACATATATGAACTTATGCTAGAAATTAGATGATTGGAATTGTTTGAACTCGACTTGATGAGAGAGGGACATGGAATTGCATAGGGGGCCATAGATAGGCTAGATGACGTTGTTAAAGGAATGGGAAGGGTTTGAACTTCCCCTATAAAACCACTAGACGGGACCACGAGACCCCGATTATGGGCCGTAGATAGGGTCTCGTCTAATGCCATTCCGGAGACTTAGAAACTTTTCTCTGAATCACCTTGTACGACCTGACTTACGGTTCATAAGTCATTTAACAGGCCATGATACTTCATAGATTAGATCCTTGAAGATCTCAAATTTCACTAAATCTGATCATCAATCCATGAGCACCACTTATGACACATGGAACTTTTTGTGGCTCTTAGAACCCCTTGTAACAACTGGCACTTCAGAAAATTGTCAAGACTCTTTTCTTTCTCTTTTCATACTTCTCATTTGCTTGGCATTATAATATTGAAACGACTCCAAAAAGTGCCCTAAAATGTGCCTCAGAAGTGCCTAGAATCATAATTTCCATATATCTCAAAATATGTGCGTGATATCGAAAATCGAATCACAACTTCAACAGAGATGGAACTTTTAGGACAACCGTAGAGGTTACTATGACCCGTATAGGGGCCCAGCGAGAGATGCAGATTGGGGTCACAGAGATGACTTCATAAATGGTCCCTATGTGGCACCACATAACCATGACGCAGGTGCAAGTAGCTCGAGAATTGAGGAGATATTTGATCGCTTGTTGAAGAAAGCTGAGACACAAGATGAGACTCA
>JAPFFP010042780.1:0-13801 GCA_026153255.1 Solanum medicagineum
AAATTTAGCGTCGTTTGCCCTTTTTATGTCTTGTTTCCTTTGAATTGTACCAATATTGTAGGGTGTGGGGTGTTACAATAGAGTTGAAAACTAGCTAAGTATAGGTGTTTTCAGACATAAGTAGGCATGGGGCTATGACCCCAAGGCCCTTCGTCCGAAACAAAAAGTTAAGGAAAAACTTGAACTGGTACGCTTTTGGATGTGGACCCAACGAAAAGGACAGTTTAACACTAAACTGCGCCCAGTTTGCATCGCGGCCTGGTCGCGGATGCACAGTAGATAAGAAAAATTAGCAAAAATTATTTTTAGCTGCGAGTCTTATAAAATTCGGGTTATATCGATATCCCACTCAATTCAGCACCTTGATCGAGAATATGAAGTCGAATTTTTGGTATCATGCATGAATTTTGGGATATGCGAAAATTACAATTATAGGCATTTCTGAAGCACATTTTTGGGGCCTTTTTGGGACGTTTCAATATCTCCCCCTTGGAAATATTCGTCCCCGAATGTCAAAGTAACATACATAAGAGAAGTAATCATGAAGATTTTACCCCGAAATGAATGCCAAAAATCACCACAAACTTGTCAACCTAAACATGAATGCATGCAAAATGACATAAGAGTTGAAGGGGACTTAAATTAGTACCTTCATCTTGAGTAGATTGGAAAAGATATGGATATTGCTTTCTCATGTCTGCCTCGGCTTCCTATATGGCACTTTCGACTTGTTGGACCTGCAAAGGACCTTGACGGAAGCTACATTTTTTTTCTCAACCTCTTCACTTGTCTATGAAAAATCTCCATCGGGACCTCCTCATAAGTCAAATTATCTTCTAAAACACCAACAACATCCAAGGGCACTATGGCACTTGGGTCACCCACACACTTTCTCAACATGGACGAATAGAGGACCGGATGAGCAATGTCCATCTCCATAGGCAACTCCAACTCATATGCAACCTTACCCACTCTCCTCAAAACATTTTAAGGACCCAAAAACCTTGGGCTTAACTTCCCCTTCTTGCCAAATTAGACCACACCCTTCATGGGTGAGACTTTCAAGTAAACCCAATCACCAACATTAAACTCAAGATCTCTTCTCCTCACGTTGAAATATGACTCTATTAAGTTACCGGTAATCAATGCACATTCTAAGAGAACCATCTTTTTCTTCACAAACAACACTAGTGTGCCCCAAGGTGACTTACCAGGCCTTATAAAACGCTTCTCCAACAAATCCCTCAATTTCTCCTTTAACTCCTTAAACTCCGTCGGGGCCATACGGTAATGGGGAATAGAAATGTGTTGAGTATCGAGAAGGAGATCTACACTAAAGTATATTTCCCTTTTAGGAGGAACACTGGGAAGCTCATTAAGAAAGACATCAAGAAACTCATTAACCATAAAAACCGACTCAATAGGAAGGACTTTGGACCCAACATCCCTAACATTCACCAAGACGATAGCGACAACCCTTAGAAATCAACTTTTGGGCTTTTAACGTAAGAAATGAATCAACCCTTGACCACCGAATCACAACTTTCCCACTCAAGGATGGGCTCATTAGGGAATTGGAATTTAATCCTACGGGTTCTACAACCAATAGAAGCATAATATGCATGCAACCAATCCATCCAAAGAATGACATAAAAACCCACCATATCTAATTCACCAAAATCACAAGGCAAGATTTTATGCAAGATGAACATGGATAATTTCTATAGACTCTTTTAGCAACAATGGATTCACCAACGGGCGTAGACACTTCATAAGGCTCACACAACAATTTGGGACTATCATGAAGCTTTTTGAAAACAAAATAAGTAATAAAAGAAAGAGTGGCACCCAGGTCTATCAAAGGATACACATCATGATCAAAAGCACTTAACATATTGGTGATGACATCAGGCACCTTAACCATCCCTTGTCTCCCTTGAAGAGCATAGAAACTATTTTGCCTTGGAGCACCCCCTTGTTGGCCTCCTCTTCCCTTTTGACCCGCATTTGCACCTTGGCCTTGTGAATTACCATCTCTACCTTTGTTGTGAGCACAAGGATAATCAATAACCTTATGATTTACTTCTCCACAACCATAGCAAGCATTAGAGTTCTTCAAACATGGGCCATTATGGATCCTACGACATCTTTGGCATATAGGGTTAGGCACCCCACAGCCACCACCTTGGAATCTTGGGTTGTCATTAGCAAACCTTCTACTAGGAGCATTGGAAGACCCATAAGCCTTGGAACGTGTGGCCTTGAGGAAACCGGCCACCCTTGGAATTTCGGAATCCACCTTCAAAACGAGCCCTCTTGGACTCACCATTTCTTCTCTTTCAAAGCTTTTCCCCATCTAGTTGTTCAGCATATGTCATGAGGCGGGAAAAATCCATATCATCTATTAGCATGGCGGTACGACACTCCTCATTAACCAAGTCGGACACACCCGACATAAATTTATTCATCCTTGAACTAGGCTCGGTAACCAATTGTGGGGCATACTTGGAGAGTTGGTTGAACTTGAGGTCATACTCCCTCACACTTATGCTTGCTTAAAGTTAATAAACTCAATCATTTTAGCCTCCCTTAGTTTGATAGGAAAGAACTGGTTGAGGAATGCGGTTTGAACTCCTCCCAAGGAATAACATCATCATCTCTCCTCTACAACTTCTATTGTGTAAATCGAATTTGAGCCACTCCTTAGAGTTGGTAGACCGCCAACTCTTCCTTTTCCTTTGAATTGACCCCTATGATAGATAGCACTTTCTACACCTTATCGACAAACTCTTGTGGATCCTCATCCGTCTTGCATCCATGGAACTCCTGTGGGTTCATTCTAGTGAAATCCCTCACCCTAGAAGCTAGACTGGGAGCATGAGGGGCTTAGAACCCTTGGTGAATTTGGTTGGTCATAGCATGAGACAATATTGTAATAGCACCCTGAAACTCATCTTGGGCTACCCCTCTACCTTGAGGATCTTGAGGAGCAGGAGAGGTCGGTTGCTCCTTGGGTTATGGGCTCTGCTTAGTCTCCATCTTGGAATCGGCATGATCTAGAATAGCAAAGAGTATTAGTTAGGGGAAAAATCCTTACACTTACATCTAAAACACGATATAGACCATGAAGAAGTGGAACATTTACTAAAACGCCTCACAACCTCTTATTCAGAGTTGTGCCGCACTTTCCAACCATGAATAAGACTCTAATCAATGCGGTGTGTTGGATTTTGAGGATCATAAACAACCTAGTGCTCTAATACCATGTTTTTCATGACCCAAGCCTAGGGCCTAGATGTGACACGACGAATGGGAACACGAAGAAGCACCAAACAAGCCTCTTAACATATCAATCACACATCCTTGGTCGCGAAAGAAAAATAGCAACAACAAGAGATATAAATAAGGGAGACAGTACTAAGGGAAGTCTTTGATAATTATAAAACATTCAAGAGTCAAACTAATAGCATAAATATATCAATTATCCAACAACACCTCTAACATGGAATGGAGCGGGGGCCAAGACACTTTCCGGCTCACCCTCATACTATCAAGCATTTAACATAAAGAAATAGCGAATAACAAGAATAGCATAGCTAGTGTCCTTATACTTGAGGACTCACCAAAGCTTATATCCGAAGCACTGAACTAGCCACGTGGAGGATGATCGGGAGGTGCTCTGGATCGAAATGGTAACATCATGTAGGCATAGAGTATGCGTTAGTATGTTTGAATGTACTAAGTATATAAGATCCAATGCAATAAGATATAATCCAATATAATCAAAATGCATAATCATAACTAATGTATAAGTATAATATCAATATGGCATGCATGATCAACGCTTGAAGTAAAACTTGCTTGTAAATCATATAACTTGTATAAACATAATACCTATGTAGGAAGAGACTATAATCACCATAGACCAAGCAATTACTACTTGTAATCCAAGGCATGTCACCCCCTTTGAAGGTGATTGAGGTATCTATCCCTCAACGAGGTGATTGGGCGTGTCACGCACCAACAAGGTGATCGAGGAATCCACCCTTCAACAAGGTGATTGGGAATGTCATGCCCCAATAAGGCGATCGAGGTATCCACCCCTCCACATGGTGATTGGGCATGTCACCCACCAACAAGGTGGTCGAGGTATCCACCCCTCAACATGGTAATTGGCCATGTCACCCCCAACAAGTTGGTTGAGGCCTCCACCCTTCAACATGGTGATTAGGCATGTCACCCTCCAACCGGTTGGTCAAGGTATACAACCCTCAACATGGTGATTGGGCATGTCACCCCCTAACGAGGTGTGGTCTACTTGCAGCACGATAGATACTTTTCATGAATTCAATGAATACATGCAAGCCCTTAATCATCATAAAGTCACTTGACTTATAAACCATGTAATAGATCACTAATAACTTGATAATCCTTGTCAAGACATTTTATCAAATATTTGGTGGGTGTATAATGCTAGTTCAAAATCATGCAATTCAAAAGAGTAAAATAATATGAGAAAACTCAATGTAAATCAGCCCACCAACATATAGTAAAACCCTCATGTAAGATGCCTTGAAATCCATCATCAAATCTCATAATAGATCACAATTTCATAGCTCAAAACATGTATAGTCTCAATAGACAAAACCAACTCATTATATAAGCTTGAAAAAGATAGACATGTATATTCCATCAACATTTCATAAAACTCCAACATAATTTATAATCAAAATTTATAATAAGGTATATCTATAAACAATACAACTAGAAAACATGTAATTTTCATAAAAAGGAAGATTGGGCTCCATGGGTGAAAGGACCCAATGGATGAAACCCACATACCTCAAACATAGGTTCCTTAAGATGAGCTTGAAGAGAACATCGAGCTTGAAGAGAATCCTTGAGCTCCAATGCTAGGCTTGAAATCCTTAGAATTTGAATGAGATTTTTGGTTAAGTATTGAGTGATATAGAGTTGAAAATGGCTAAGTATAGGTGTTTTCACATTTATGTGGGCATAGGGCTATGATCCCAAGGCCCTTGGGCCAAGATAGAAAATAAGAAAAAACTTAAACTGGTCCACATCTGGTCTACGATGTGAAACCAACGCGAAGGATAGTTTAGCACTAATCTGCATCCAGTTCGTATTACGACCTGGTCACGAATACACACTGAATAAGAAAAATTAGCGAAAATTATTTTTCAGTATGAGTCCTCTAAAATCCGGGTTATAGCCATTTCCCACTAAATTTTGCCACCTGATCGAGAATATAGTTTCAATTTTGATCGCGAAAGCATATAAAAGACATGAAGAGTAAGAATAGGGGCAAAAGGACTAAGGGAAAGGCTTGCATAACATCATAATCAAGAGACAAAGAGTCAAATCTCATATCATAGATACTTAGCATGTCCAAAAAACACCTATACTACATAGATAAAAGCGAGGACCAAGACAAAGAAATCGGGATCACCCTCATACTCAAAATAGAACATAAAAGAAGAGTGTCTCAATACATAAAAAGAGAAACATAGATAAATGTCCTCGGGATGGAGGACTCACCAACTAGCTTACGTAGTACCGAACTAGCCATGTGGAGGAGGAGGATGATCAACTTGGTCCTGATTCCTACATGGTAATATCATGTAGGCAAGAGCACGCATTAGTACATTTGAATGTACTAAGTATGCAGGATGCAATGCAATAAGAATTAGGCATCATAGTCAAAGTGCATAACAATGGGCAATAGACATCATATAACAATATGGCATGTATGATCAATGCTTAAGTAAAACATGCTTAAGTAGCTCATGCTGATATAGGATATCATATATGTAGAAGAGACTAAGCTAGATTTCCTAAGTACAAACCCCTTTGTTGGTTGATTATGGCCTTACCCCATCACCCTGGTGGCATGGTACTAACCCCTCACATGGTTGATGATAATTTCACCTTATCACCATGGTGGCGAAGTACAAACCCCTCACATGGTTGATGAGTACAAACCCCCACCTGGGTTATCAAGGTACAAACCCCCCGACAAGGTTATCCGGGCTCTTAGTCCCCCCCGATCGGGCATGGTCTAATGCAATACTTTATATAGATTATATCATATAAAAAAGATCCTTTCATCATCATAATGTCAATCATATCATATCCCATGCTTTGGACCTTTAATACCTCAAGAAATTATAACCGGACATTTTATCAAACACTTGGCAGGTATGTAATGCTAGTATAAAACCATGAATTATAGAGATGAACTAATGCAAGAAAATCCATTATAAAACCATCAATCGACACCTTGCAACACCCTCAAGCAATACACAACAAAACCCCTCATCAAATCTTACAATAGATCAAACATTTATAGCTCAAAACATAGCAAAATAGTCACAACTTTACATAGCTTTAACATAGTTCATAGACATGTTCATACTAGTAAACCGAATTGTAAAATCAACTTTAAATCATGCAAATTGAGTAGAAAGGAGGTTAGGTCACCATGGGTGAAAGGAACCAATGGTTGAGACTCACATACCTTAGCTTTGAAGAAGCTATGGATGAAGATTGAAAATAGAGACTTGAAGCTTGCAGAAAATCCTTAGTTCTGGATGAGGGATTTGAGGCTTGTATTTTGGATTGTAGAATATGGTTAAGTGTTTGAGTGAGTATTGGGTTATGTTTAGGATGATATAAGGGTGAAATATCTCTAAGTATAGGTAAATACACTTTTGAAAATGCTTAGGCCCAAGACTGGAAAGTCTTGGACCGAGACAAAAAAAAGTCACAAAAATGAGGTAGTGCACATCGCGGAAGGGCCGCGCTTTGCTCTCTAGAAATTGCATTTTGGGAATTTCAAATTTTGATACGGTTGCTCTAAAATTAGGTTAGACCCTTTACTCCCTAATTGCGACCCCCTGAACAAGAATATGAAGTCAAATTTTTGATATCACACACGAAGTTTGAGAAATATGGAAATTACATCTTTTCGGACTAGGTATGGGCACTTTGAGTTTGTGGTTATGTTGTTTGGATTGACTAATACACTGGCTATATTTATGGATCTCATGAATAGGGTCTTTAAACCCTACCTTGACTTGTTTATGGTGGTTTTTATTGATGATATATTGATTTATTCCCATAGTAAGGAGGAGCATGCGAATCACTTGAGGGTGATGTTGTTAATCTTGAGGGAGGAGAGGTTGTATGCTAAGTATGAAAGATGTGAGGTTTTTTTTTGGAAGAGGTTGTTTTTCTAAGGCATGTGATGTCGAGGGATGGCATTAAGGTGGATCCTAAGAAGACAGAGATGATTAGAAATTGGCCTAGACCTTTGACTCATCGGACATTAGAAGTTTCTTGAGTTTGGCGGGTTATTACTGGAGGTTTGTGAATGGCTTCTCTTCTGTGGCTTGTCCTATGACAAGTTGACACAAAAGAAGGCAAAATTCATGAGAACTGATGAATATGAGAGTAGTTTCAAAACTTTGAAATATAAACTTGTCTCCGCTCCTAGCATGTCTCTACCGGAAGGGTTGAAAGGACTTGATGCCTCAAGAGTTGGTTTCGGATATGTTTTGATGCAAAATGGTAAGCTGATAGCATATGCCTCTAGACAACTTAAGGTGCATGAGAAGAATTATCCCACCCATGATCATCAATTGGCAGTCGTGGTATTTTCTTTGAAAATTTGCCGTCACTACTTGTACAGGGTTTGTGTTGATATGTTTACCAACCACAAGAGTCTTCAATATGCGTTCACCCAAAAAGATCTTAACTTGAGACAAGGAAGGTGGTTAGAGCTCCTTGAAGATTATGATACTAGTGTACATTATCACCCCAGCAAAGCTAATGTTGTGGTCGATGCTCTAAGTAGGATGTTTATGGGTAGTCTAGCTCATGTTGATGATGGTGGCAAAGGTGACTAGAGAAGTTAACCATCTGGCTAGATTGGGGGTAAGGTTTTTGATGGTTCTAAATTTTCTTGATTGAGGAGGTAAAGGCCAAACAAGATCTTGACCCCACCTTGCTATAGTTGAAAGCCTTTGTGAGAGATGGTAAAGTGGAAGTTTTCTCTAAAGGGGGAGATGGTGCCCTTAGGTACCAAGGTAGATTGTTTGTGCCAAATATGGATGACATGAGAGAATCGATCTTGAAGGAGGCCCATAATTCATCCTATTCCATTCACCCTGGTTCTAAAAAGATGTATAGAGACATGAGGGAGGTGTATTGGTAGGGTGGTATGAAGAGCGACATTGCCAATTTCATATCCAAGTGTTACAATTGCCAACAAGTGAAAGCCAAACATCAAAGGTCGGGTGGTCTAGCCCAAGATATAGAGATTCCTACTTGGAAGTGGGAGGAGATTAACATGGATTTTGTGGTTAGGTAGCCTAAGACTAGGAAACTTTCTTACTATATTTGGGTTGTTGTTGATAGAATGACAAAGTCGACTCACTTCTTAGCAGTCAAAACCACTTATGGTGCCGAAGGTTATGTGAAGTTTTATATACATGAGTTGGTTAGGTTGCCCGGGGTGCCCTTGTCTATTATTTGTGATCGTGGTGCTCAATTCACTTCTCACTTTTGGAGGTCATTTCAAAGAGGCCTTGATACCAAGGTTAATCTTAGCATGGCTTTTCATCCTCAAACGGATGGTCAAGCTAAAAGGACTATCAAAACTCATGATGATTTGCTTAGGGCTTATGTTTTGGAGTTTAAGGGTAGTTGGGATGAACATATTCCACTTATTGAATTTGATTACAACAATAGCTACCACTCAAGCATTGGTATGGCTCCCTTTGAAGATCTTTATGGTAGGAGTTGTAGATCCCTGGTTGGGTGGTTTGAAGTGTGCAAAATGGCTTTGCTAGGATCGGATTTGGTCATGGAAGCCTTGGATAAGGTAAGGTTGATAAGGGAGAGATTAAAAACAGCCCAAAGTAGACAAAAGTCCTACTCTGATGTGAGGAGAAGAGATCTTTAATTTAATATTGGTGATTGGTTTTACTTGAAGGTCTCACATAAGAAGGGTGTGGTTCTATTTGGAAAAAAAGGGAAATTGAGAACAATTTTTGTGGGTCATTATAGAGTTTTGAGGAGGGTTGGTAAGGTTGCATACGAGTTAGAGTTGCCTATGGAGATATATATTGTTCATACGATATTCCATGTATCCAGGTTGAGATAGTGTGTGGGTGACCCAAGTGCTATAGTTCCCTTGGATGTTGTGGGTATTGTAGATGATAATTTGACCTATGAGGAGTTCCTGGGGGAGATACTTGATAGACAAGTGAAGAGGTTGAGAAATAACGATGTAGCTTTCGTCAAGGTCATTTGGAGGAACCAACAGGTTGAAAGTGCAATATGGGAAGCCGAGGTGGACATGAGAAAGCAATATCCATATCTCTTCCGCTCCACTCAAGCTGAAGATATTAATTTATGTCCCTTATATGATTTCAAGCCTTAAGTTTCAGCACTTATGTCATTTTGCATGCATTCATGTTCATGGTAATGATTTTATGGTGATTTTTGACACTCATGTTGAGACTTTTTGAATATATTGTTTAAATGCATGCTAAAAAGTTTATGGCTGAAATCTTCATCGTTACTTCTCTTATGCATGTTTCTTTGACATTCAGGAACGAATGTTCCTAAGGGGGAGATATTGAAACGCCCCAAATTGTGCTTCAGAAATGCCCATATTCATAATTTTCACATTCTCAAAATCCGTGCGTGATATCGAAAGTCTGACTTCATATTCTCGAACGGAGGGACTTGAGTGGAAAATGGCTATAACCCGGATTTTAGAGGACCCATAGTGAAAAATAAAATTTGCTAATTTATGATTTCTAGAGAGCATCTGCCCCCTGGCTGCGATGCGCCAGGGGCGCCAAACAGTACTATTTTTGGTGCGCGTTTCTTCCGCATCACAAACTGGACACAGACCAATACATTTTTCCTGATTTTTTCCTGTGTCAACCAAGGGCTTTGGGTTCATAGCCCAATGCCCACTTAAGCGTGAAAATGCCCATACTTAGCGATTTTTCAACTCTATATCACTTAAAACTCTTAAAAGAACCTCTCGAAAAGTTAACCAAATATCTCATTTAAATTTCAAGGAATTCAATCTTAACTTTGGAAGTTAAGGATTCTCTTCAAGCTCTAAGTTCTCTTCAAGCTCATCTCAAGAAAACCCAAGTTTGAGGTATGTGGGTGTTACCCATTGGGTCCTTTCACCCTTGGAGCCCAATCTTTCTTTTTATGAAAATTGCATGTTTTCAAGTTGTATCATCTATGGGTATCTCTTATTATGGATTATGATTATTAATTATGTTGGGGTTTTATGAAATGCTGATTGATTATGCATGTCTATCTATTTCAAGCTTATACCATAAACAGGTTTTGTCTATTGAGACTATACATGCTTCAACTATAAAACTATGATCTATTATGAGATTTGATAAAGGATTCAAGGTATCATACATGATGGTTTTACTATATGTTGGTGGGTTGATTTTCATTGAGTTTTCTCATATTTTTTCACTCTTGAATTGCATGGTTTTGAATAAGCATTATAAACCTACCAAGTGTTTGATAAAATGTCTTGACAAGGATTCTCATGTTATTTATGATCTATTACATGATTTATAAGTCACGTGACTATATGATAATTAAGGGCTTGCACGTATGTATTGAATTCATAAAAAGTGTCTATGATGTTGCAAGTAGACAACATCTTGTTGAGGGGGTGACATGCCTCAATCACCTTGTTAAGGGGGTGACATGACTCAATCACCTTGTTGAGGGGTGACCTACCTCAATCACCTTGTTGAGGGGGTGACATGCCTCAATCACCTTGTGGAGGGGTGGCATTCCTCAATCACCTTATTGAGGGGGTGACATGCCTCAATCACCTTGGTGAGGGCAGACATGCCTTGGATTCCAAGTAGCAGCTCCCTTGGTCTATGTCAATTATGGTCTCTTTCCGCATATGTGATATGTACTATGCAAGTTATATGATTTACAAGCATGTTTTGCTTCAAGCATTGATCATGCATGCCATATTGATATTATACTTATCCATTGCTTTTGATTGTGCATTTTTCTATATTGGCTTATGTCTTGTTGCATTGCATCCTACATACTTAGTATATTCAAATGTACTAACGCATACTCTTGCCTACATGATATTACCATGTAGGGACCAGAGCACATCTCGATCATCCTCCATATGGCTAGTTTGGTGCTTCGGAAGATAAGATTTGGTGAATTCTCAAGTCTGAGGACACTATCTATGCTACTCTAGTTATTTGATATTTCTTTATTTTGAACACTTGTTACTATGAGGGTGAGCCCGGAAAGTGTCTAAGCCCCTAGTCCGTTCCATGTTAGAGGTGTTGTTTGGATGATTGATGTACTTATGTTATGAGCTTGAGTTTTCTATGCTTATAAATATCAAGATTTCCATTAGTCCCACTTCCTTTATTTACATTCCTTGTGCTATTTAATTTGCTTTCGCAACTAAGGATGTATGAATGATATGCTATGAGGCTTGTTCGGGGTCCCTTCGGGTTCCCATTCATCGTGTCACATCTAGGCATACATTCTTTATTTTGAACACTTGTTACTATGAGGGTGAGCCCGGAAAGTGTCTAAGCCCCTAGTCTGTTCCATGTTAGAGATGTTGTTTGGATGATTGATGTACTTATGTTATGAGCTTGAGTTTTCTATGCTTATAAATATCAAGATTTCCATTAGTCCCACTTCCTTTATTTACATTCCTTGTGCTATTTAATTTGCTTTCGCAACTAAGGATGTATGAATGATATGCTATGAGGCTTGTTCGGGGTCCCTTCGGGTTCCCATTCATCGTGTCACATCTAGGCCCTCGGCTTAGGTCATGACACCACCAAAAGTTCATGTGCTTTCAGTGTTGGTTCGGAGCAAGAAAAGATCAACAAAGAAATTATGCAAAAGCTTGCCTGAATTCGCACAGGAATGGAGATGATGATGAAGCACAACCAAGAGTGAGTCAATGCAGTGGTTCATCAACCTCCACGTGCACCCATGTACGATGAGCCTTATTATGATGAGGATGCATGTCTTATTTCTGATCAGATGGGGGGTTTCTGGACCAATGCCCAAGGTTCCAATCAGGACTATTGGTGCTAAGGTCAAGGAAACCAAGGTCGGAACTTCAACAGAGATGGAGCTTATAGGGAAAACTGTGGAGGATAATATGATAGGAACAAGTGTCTAGAGAGAGATGCAAATTGGGTCATAGAGATAGCTTTAGAAATGGCCCTATGTGCAACCACATAATCGCGACGCAAGTGCAAGTAGTTCTAGAATTGAGGAGATGTTTGACCTCCTGTTGAAGAAAGCTGAGACACAGGATGAGACTCTGAGTGGTAAGAAATATGAGATTTGTAGAATCAATCAAAAACTTGAGTCTTATTTTATGGCTATCAAACATCTTGAACAACAATTTGGTCAAGTGTCGAGTTAACTTAATCAAAATCAGAGGGGTACACTTCCATAGCAACACAGTTTAAAATCCTAAGAATGAATGAAAGTGTATGGCGGTTACTACTTGGAATGGCAAGAGCACCATTGCTCTTCCCATGCCAGTTGATGAGGATGATGTTTAGAGGAGATAGTTATGGCCAAAGATATAGATATAGCAGATGATCATAGCAAGTATGAAGTGAGTGAAGCTACTGATGTGCCACAGAAATTGAAGCTCATTCCTAGGAATCCTCCTCCCTTCCCTCAAAGAATCAAAAAGAGAGAGGAGGAAGGCAAGTTCAAGAACTTTCTCTCAATGCTTAAACAACTCGCCATCAAATCCCTCTCATTGAGGCATTAGAGAAGATGCCAGAGAATGCTAAGTACATGAAGGACTTGGTTACTAAAAAGTGCACTGTGACTCTAGAGTTCTCACAAGAGCTTCAGCATTGCAGTACTATTGCTACTAGGTCATTGGTTCAAAAGCGAGAAGACGCTGATGCTTTCACCATACCCTGCACCGTTGGAGATGCGGTGTTCGCAAGGGCACTATGTGATCTAGGTGCTAACGTTAATCTGATGCCCTTTGCAGTCTTCAAGAAGCTAGGATTGCGAGAGTCTACTCCGACGAACATGCGATTGTTGATGGCTGATTGCACAGTGAAGAAGCCTGTGGGGATATTATATGATATGCTGGTTAATGTTGAAAAGTTCATATTCCCCGCAGACTTTTTGATCTTAGATTACCAAGTCAACTTTGACGTCCCAATCATCTTTGGAAGGTTGTTCCTAGCCACTAGACGAGCACTAATTGACATGGAAGTCGGTCAACTTAGGTTCAGAATTGAATGATAAAGACATTATTTTCAATATATGTCAGTACATGAAGAGGTCAAATGATTCGATGAATGTATTCTGGGAAATTGATGAAGTCTGACTAACCAATTTGTCCAAGTCGTGCCGTGACAATAAACCAGGTGCTACTTAGGAGGCAACCCAAGGTTTTTGATGTAATGGTCTAGTTGTAGGTTTATTTTCAGTTTTAGACTCATAGGTAGTTTATTTTCTTGTATTTTGGTTATAATTTTGGACATTAGGCTAGTAACATATAGGGTAATAGTGTATTCTACAAAGAATATGTAGGTACCTGGCTAAGTCAGCTAATTTTGGCTGAGAAGAGAATCAGGAAGTATCTCTATGACTGGGTTTACGAGCTCTAAAACACTTTACAACCCATATACCATCTTGTAGAGATTTCCAGTGAGCAAAAGGTGGTGCACTCCAGTCTATGAGC
>JAPFFP010042781.1:0-13799 GCA_026153255.1 Solanum medicagineum
TCTGGATGATGGACCCCAGATACTTAAAGTTTTCCCTCTTGGGGATAGGTTGAGTGGCCAGCCTCACATCAAAGTTTGCTTTATCCCTCTCAGCACTGAATTTGCACTCCAAGTATTCATATGAAGTCTATATTGGCAAATGGTGTCCTGGAGTCTGGATACACTGTCTAGACCTAAAATAATAATTCGACGTGCCTTGAATATAGTGTAAACGTTTTGGCCCTACTCATACTGTGTTATGTTATCATAGTATATCCATGCACTATAGTTAGATAATGTATCCAGAGGTGAGGGCGGTGCTCGAGGTGCTGAAGAGGACTCTGACTTCCCTCCAGATCCGGACTTAGATCCCACTATAGGGAAGTTATCTACACAGAACTATTATCTGTACCACCTCCCTCATCAGACATGGGAGGGCTGACTATTATAGCCTAAGTCTGTGGTTGCCCCAACTTTCTGGCAACTGCCTGTGTCTATGGACACTAGGTGCCAATATAATGTAGACACCGAGGTCCTCAAAAAGAGACCTATTGTCCTTAGAATTGAGATGTTCGTCCGATGGGTCATCTCTCAAATGCCATTGCATGGCCTTAATCTCGCCCTTCCTAGGTTTTAGGTCCATGGTACCTGAAATGCACACATATAACAACTTGATTAGCCCCACAAGTATAAGAATGAAAAACAAGAAGTTATCAAAAATGGTGACAGAAGAACCCACGAAGGCTTGTTTATGGGCCGTTGGGAAAACTACAGGCCATAAAAGGCCTTCGTAGGTGGCAGGGTACAGTCAAATAAGTTGCGGGAACTGTATTTATGACATTAAGTACAGCTCATAGAAAATTCTACGGGTTGTAGACTGAGTCATAGATGTAGTTTCAGACTTGAACATTTGCAGGCTTCACCCTATGAAACTTGTCTACAAGTTGTAGACTAAACTACGGCCTATAGAAGGTTTCGTTTGATAGAGTCTCAGAAACCCTAGGCTACTGACTCTATTTACAAGGGGTAACTACGGGTCATGGATTATTCCAAGGGTCATTCCAGTAGCTTAGGTTTTTCAAGTACATCAAATGGGTCCGAAAATGGAATCATCAACAGACCACAACAATTATACTCACCACCGAAGAAATAATTTCATGCAACATGACAAATCCAAGTAGTTCCCCAATGCCCCACATGCGACAATTATGTACTACCCCATCAAATGTCATTTTACACATTTGCAACACATTCTGACCATTGTTCGATAACTAGAAGCTATACCAGTATGCGCACACGTGCAATCATATGCCAGTTTTCTAACAATGATTTCTATATAGTTCCAATGACATATGACTACGTGATTCAAGAAATTACAATCAAATGTGACATGACCAATTTCATTAAGCATATTAAAAACACATTCTGGCATTACTTAATTCAAAGCAACAACAATTACTCAATCAATGTTAAGTGCATAATATTTCACATACAAGGGCAACACCTATTGTGAGTATGCGAACTTCGGGATACCATACCCAAAAACAATCCTAACCTAATGATACCATTTCTGGTAATATACGAAAAAACTAGAGTCAATAACTTACCAATTTTGGAACACAAAGTTGAGAAATCGAAAGAGGAAACCGAGATGAGTGGAACCCTAGGTGGCCGAAGTGTTGCCAAAAAGTTATAAAAAAATGAAGGTTGGTTGGACGGTGGTCGAAGTAGCGGGGTAGGAGAAAGGCTTAGGGTACTTTTGGGAAATTTTTCAAGAATGGGGGCTATTTATCAATCTTTTATATTATTGACTAGGTCAGGTGACAATTGGGCCCAGGCCCTATGAAACCATGACTACGAATTGTAGAAAGGTCTAAGGTGGTCTATAGAATTTAGTTTTGTAGTAACCCAAAATCCTAATCTAGGAAATTGCTTCAAGGACCTCTATATGGGCCTTACGTAGACATATGACTCGTAGATTGGGTCGTTAAAGCCCCCATCACTTAGATATTTTTAAAAATAAAAATCTTTCCTAAGGCCTACAAGCTCCATTCATGGCCCATAGTTTTATCTATGGGTTGTAAAGTTGGCTCGTAGAATGGATTGCACAGTAATTTTTCTCACTGGAAGTGTTCTACGAGTTAGTGTATGGGTCGTGGTGTGAACCATGACTCATAGAATCGGTCGTAGAAACAATTCTTGTTGCTTATTAAGCCCAAAATTGTTGACTTGGCCTTGTACCTACATATCCGTCATAACTCACATTGTTACCCTATATTCCACTAGTCCATAGTCTAAAAATTACAACCAAAATGAAAAAATTAAACTACCTACAATATCCAAAAAGTTTAAAAAAAAAGGAACAAAAGGAGGGCCTAAAATATACGGGTCATAGAGGGGGTGTCGTAGACTTGAAGTTTAATTTCCCAGCATCACTGTACAAGACCCCGATTATGGGCAGTGGAATGTAATACGACTCGTAAACCTGTTCGTGAGGCGTGTCGATATAGTTATCCTATTATGTTTAGGACATGTATTTTAAATATTATAAGTAGATTTTTTGAAGTCATTATTTAGAAGTTTTACGCATAGTAAACAAAGAACTTGAGAATTAGAGAGGAAAAACAGTGAGACAACATTGGAGAGTTTTGAAAATACTTGTACTTTCATTTCATCTCTAATTTTGTGATTCTCTTTGAAGTTGGATTTGCTTGTTCTTAATTCAATTATGAAATTACTCTATTATGTTATTCCAATTCATAAGTCTTGCATCTACACAAATCATGAGTAGCTAAAATCCACAAGTAGGGTTGTAGGAACCATGAAGAACTAACTAGGTAAAACCGAAAAATTCATAATTCTTGGAAACTGTGCATGCATGTATTAAGTAATTCTCTTTGTTTTATATGTTTTCTAGTGGTGGCCAACATTAGAACTCGCCTAGTGTTACTGACTGGATCAAGGTAGTAACGAATAGGAAAAGAGATTAATTAATAGGATTCAATTGATGTGTTCTCGTCTAATCAACCAAACTGGACCAATGGGAAGTTATATAGGGACTAATAAGTAAGGGTTAGTAATGCACGCTACGGAGATGGGCCAAGTCATGCGGTGAAATTCGCCTCTCACCTGGATGAAAGGGTTAAGTTACTGTTCTGCATGCTACACACTGGAAAAGAATTAGGTTATCCGGTGATACTAAGTTGGGGGATTATGGGGAACACAATACCCTAGTTCCTCTCCATAAGAGGAGCGCAGGTCTCTTGTACCCGATCCCACAAATTCAACTCATTGAGCAAGAAGATCTAGAGGACAATAAAGACAAAGTAGAACCTCTTAGAGAGGAAATGGCGGACCAATATCCACCTGTAGCAGTAGAACCTAAAGCAGTCGGGGATGTGGCAATCCCACGAACCACCAATATCACCAGTTGCTTTCAAAAGCCAGAGCTCGATATCGTTGGGAACTCAAACTGCACCATTGTCAGTATAATAAGGTGTTTGTCCATACCTTCATTGAAAGTTTAGAACCTAACACCAAGATCCTTCTTGATTCTGCTCCAGGTGGACAAGCACTGGAGAAGGGTTCTAGCCGACTGGTATGCTCTTCTCAATCGTATTGCATAAGGAAATCCTGAGTTAAATAAGGGTTCTAGCCGACTAGTATTTCAAAAGAAGGATAGTATGTTGGAGATTGATGCTATAACCGCCCTGTAGGCCCAAATAATACAGAATATGATGACTATGCACTTCAAAAACTTGTCTTTGGGCCAACAACCATCACCAGTGAGAATATTTCAACAACCAGCTGCGGTGAATATGGTACAATAACAACAGAATCGCTGGTGTGATGTATGTGGAGGAGGAGACAACACTACTGAGTTTTTTGGAGCTAATCCAGAAGCAGTTAACTTTGTGGGCAATGCCAACAAAGGTGGATATGAAGGTTTTGGGAACACTTATAACTCAAATTGGAGGAAACACCCAAACTTCTGTTGGATGGAAATCAGCATAATTAGGGACCACCTCAGTGGAGGCCACAGGAAGGCAATGCATATTATAATCAGCAGATGCAGCATCCCATAAAGCATGACAATCTAAACAACATGACTGATAGTGAGGTGTGGAGGCAAATTCTGGCAAATCAGCAAAGGCAAGAGGATGATATTCCCCAAAACAAACAGGGTATCCAGAACTTAGAAAAGCAGGGCAATTAGCAAGCACTTTAGATTCCAGTCCTCGAGGAGGATTTAGAGGTAATACTGACCCAAATCCTAAGCAGGTAAATACAGTCAGCACTAGGAGTAGCAGACCATTGACTTAGTTGGTTTCAAAGAAAAAAGATGGGACTGAAACAAGCACTGCACAGAGTGATAAGGCTAGCAATCCCAGCCCAACTAATGATGAGGTTATTCCAATGCCCAAACCTCTTCTTCCCTTTCCTTAAAAGCTGAAAAAGAAGAAAAAGGATGAGTGTTTCCAGAAGTTTATCAAGCTATCCACACAAGGCACACACAACCTACCTTGGTACCTAAGGGCACCATCTCTCCCTTGGAAGAAAACCTCCACCTTAACCTCTTTTACCAATGCCTTCAATTCCAATAAAGCGGGGTCAAGATCTTGCTTAGCTGTTACCACCTCTACCAATGAAGATTTAGAACCATCAACAACAACACCACCCCCAGTATCAACTTCTCCCAACCTAACTCCTAATCGAGCTAATCGATGGACCTCCTTAGCCACCTCTACGCCACCATCATCAATATGAGCTAGGCTACCCATGGACACCCTACTCAAAACATCCGCCACAACATTAGCCTTACTGGGATGATAATGCACACTCATATCATAGTACTTAAGAAGTTCTATCCACCTTCTTTGCCTCAAGTTGAGATCTTTTTGAGTGAAGACATATTGAAGGCTTATGATAGGTGAACACATCAACATGCACCCAATACAAATAGTGATGCCATATTTTTAATGCAAATACCACGGCGGCTAGCTCAAGATCATGGGTGGGATAGTACTTTTCATGCACTTTGAGTTGCCTAGAAGCATAGCTTATGACTTCACCATTTTGCAGTAGAACACATCCCAAACCAAGTCTAGAAGCATCACAATACACAACAAACCCCACTAGCCCATTTCGAAGTGACAATATAGGAGCGGACACAAGCTTATCTTTCAACATTTGGAAGCTCTTTTCACACTCATCAATCAACACAAACTTAGCCTTCTTTTGAATCGATTTTGTCATAAGAGAAGCAATAGAAGATAACCTATTCACAAATCTCCAGTAGTAACCCGCTAGGCCCAAGAAGCTCCTAATATCTGACAGGGTCAATGGTCTAGGCCAATTTCTAATTTGTCTTTTTAGGATTCACCTTAATACCATCCCCCGACACCATATGACCTAGAAAGGCAACTTCTTTCAACCAAAATTAACACTTCTCATATTTTAGCATACAATTTCTCTTCCCTTAATCTTTTCAACACTACCCTCAAATGACCCATATGCTCCTCCTCTCTATGTGAATAGATCAAAATATCATCAATAAAGACCATACCAAATGAATCAAGGTAGGGTTTGAAGACCCTATTCATAAGATCCATGAAGATGGTCGTTCTATTTATCAACCCAAATGACATCACAACAAACTCATAACGCCCATACCTAGTCCTCAAGGCCGTCTTAGGAATATCACACTCCCTCACCTTCACTTGATGATACTCGGACCAAAGATCAATCTTAGAGAAGTGGCTATCCCCTTGCAATTGGTCAAATAAATCATCAATCCTTGGAAGAGGATACCTATTCTTGATGGTGACCCTATTAAGTTGCTAGTAGTCAATACACATTCTAAGAGACCCATCCTTCTTCTTCAAGAAAAACACTGGTGCACACCAAGGTGATTCGCTAGGCCCAATAAAACCCTTCTCCAACAAGTCCCTCAATTGTTCCTTCAACTTAACTCCGCCGGGTCCATATGGTAAGGGGGAATAGAAATGGGTTGAGTATCGGGGAGGAGGTCTATACCAAAATCTATTTCCCTTTCAGGAGAAACACCAGGAAGATCATTTGGAAAGATATAAAGAAACTCATTTAAAACCAGAACCAACTCTATGGGAAGGACTTTGGACTTCACATCCCTAACCCTCACTAGATGACAAAAACACCCCTTAGAGATCAACTTATGGGCTAAATGCAAGAGATGAACCTACTCTTAACCACTACATCTTGACTCTCCCACTCAAGGACGGGTTCATTTTGGGAATTGGAATATGACCCCGCGGGTTCTACAATCAGTAGAGGCATAGTATGCATGCAACCAATCCATCCTAAGAGTGACATCAAAATCACCCATATCCAACTCAGCAAGATCATAAACAATATTTTATGTAAAATGCATATGGGACAATTTTTATAAACCCTTCTAGCAATAATAAATGCACCAATAGGAGTAGACACCTCATATGACTCACACAACAATTCGGGCTCAACATGAAACTTTTTGGCAACAAAAGGGGTAACAAAAGAAAAAGTGGTACCTGGATCAATCAATACATGCACATCAAAATCAAAGATTTTCAACATACCAGTAACAACGTCAGGCACCTCATCAACCCTTTGCCTTCCATGCAAAGCATAAAACTGGTTGTGCCTTTGGGCACCATCTTGTCAGCCACCTCCACCCAAAGGAACTACTTGGCACCCCAGCCTTGAAGACCAACATCCTTACCCTTGTTGCGATCACGAGGGCAATCAACCTTTTTGTGACCCACTTCCCCACAGCCATGGCATGCATTAGTGTCTCTCAAGTATGAGCCCTTATGACCCTTACCACATCTTGGACACACATCATTAGGAACCACAACACTAACACTTTGGGACCTTTGAAAGTTATTGACAAATCCCCTATTAGAAGCATGAGAAGACCCTTGGCGTTGGTAGAACCAGCCACCACTTCGGCTTTGGAACTTTCTCTCAAAACGAGCCCTCTAGGCCTCACGACTCCTCTTCCTCAACATTTCCTCCTATATTTGTTCGGCATAGGTCATCAAACGGGACAAGTCCATGTCACTAATCAATATGGCAGACCTGAACTTCTCACTCAACAAGTCGGAAACACCCATCACAAATTTGTTCATCCTAGACCATGAGTCGGCCACCAAATGTGGAGCATATTTTGAAAGTTGGTTGAACTTGTGGGCATACTCCCTCACACTCATATACCCTTGTCTCAAATTCATAAATTCCACCAATTTGGCTTCCCTAAGCATAAGAGGAAAGAATTGATTAAGTAAAACCGCCTTGAACTCCTCCCAAAGTACCACATTGTTGACCCCCTTCTCCTCTTTCCATTTATTGTACCATTTTGTGCTATCCCTTTTAGTTGGTAGGCCGCTAACTCTGCCTTATCCTCTGACCTCACATTCATGATAACCAAGATCTTGTAAATCTCATCAATGAAATCTTGAGGGTCCTCACTAACCTTTGACCCATGGAATTCCGGAGGATTCATCCTCATGAAATCTCTTACCCAAGATGCCGGTGTAGGAGCATCAAGGGCTTGGGCCCCTTGGTTGGCTTGGTTAGCAACAACTTGTGCAAGCAAAGTGAGAGCATCTCAAAACTCTCCATTGACCGGTTGCCCATCCGGTGTGCGGGCTCTTCTTCTTCTCGTGTTAGGCATGATCTAGCATAGAAAAGGACAATTGTTAGGGGGAAAACCTTACCTCAACTTCTATTGCACAACAAAGAATAAGAAGAGGGGAAACATTTCCTAAACGCCTCATAGTCTCTAGCTCATAGTTATGGTGCACAACACAACCATGAACAAGACTCTAACCAACGCGGTGTGTTCTACTCCGAGGATCTAACATCCTAATACTCTGATACCAAGCTTGTCATGAACCAAGTCTAGGGCCTAGATGTGACACGGTGCATTGGGGAACCCAAAAAGACCCCAAGCAAGCCTCTTAACATATCATTACACATCCTTGGTCATGGAAGCAATAAAATACAACAACAATAGAGTAAAATAGGGACAACTTCCATATCATAAACATCAAGAGTCAAGAGAGTCAACGCTAATAACATTTCACATGACATGTTCAACAACACATCTACTACAAAGATAAGAGTGGGGGCCAAGACAAGCTACCAGGATGACCCTCATAGTCAACATATACATGAAAGAATATAGTCTTGAAACATAACATGAGATCATAAACTTCGTCCCCGAAATGGAGGACTCACCAAAGAGCTTGAGAGAAGTCGTACTAGTAGCGTGGAGGAGGATGATTAAGTGGGGCACCAGTTCCTATATGGTGACATCATGTAGGCATAGAGTGTTTGTTAGTACGTTTGGATGTACTAAGTATGTAGGACTCAGTGCAACAAAAGATAAGTAACATAGTCGAAATGCATAAGCATAGGCAATGATAATATGGCATGCATGTGAGATGCTATGTAGTAAATCATGCCTATATAGAACAAAATACATGTGCAAGAAGAGACCACTATCATATTGGTGGATCGTCGCACCCTACCACCCTTGGTGATTGAGGTACCAACCCCATCAATTTGTTGGTGGATCATCGCACCCTACTACCCTTGGTGATCGAGGTACAAACCCCTCGACATGGTTATCAAGGTACAAATCCCCCGACATGGTTATCAAGGTATAAACCCCATGACATTGTTGGTGGATTATCGCACCCTACAACCCTTGGTGACCGAGGTACAAACCCACCGACATGGTTATCAAGGTACAAACCCCTAGATATGGTTATCAAGGTACAAACCCCTAGATATGGTTATCAAGGTACAAACCCCACGACATGGTTACCCAACGCGCAACCCTTGAGTAAAGCATGGTCACATTCCAACACTACATACATGAAAACTATATACATATGCTCATTTCATCATACTGTAGCCATTCAACTTATAAGACATGCATTGAACCTTCAATCCTCAAGAAATCATAATCCAAACATTTTATCGAACACTTAGCGGGTGTGTAGTACTAGTGTAAAACCATACAATTCAAGAGTGAAATCATGCTAGAAAAACCAAAGTAAAACAATCAACAGTTACTTAGTAACACCCTCAAGCAATATACATCAACATCCTTCATCAAACCTCATAATAGATCTTAGACTCATAGCTCAAAACAAGCTAAAACAACCATAATTTCAAGAAACCCCAACATAGTATGCAGTGGAATTCATAATAGATAAAAACCCATGAGTAAATCAACTTTAATCATGCAATTTTAGGTAAAAGAGAGTTTGGGAATCACGGGCGAAAGGAACCCATGAAAGAAACCCACATACCTTGACTTTGGAGAATCTTTGAAAAAGATTGGAGATGGAGACTTGAAGTTGGATTGACAACCTTAAGATCCGGATGAGTTTTGAGACTTGAATTTTGGAGATGAAATATTGGCTAAGTGTTTGAGTGAGTATTTGGGAATGTCTTGAATGATATGGGGTGAAATAAAGCTACGTTTAGGGATTTTCACGCATGGGAACACTTAGGCCCAAGACCCAAAGGTCTTGGACTGAGATAGAAAAACTAGGCGAAAATTGTACTAAGGCGCACCCTTGGCGCATCGCGCCAAGGGCGAGAAAAACCTCACTGGAAATCGCATTTTTGGGAAAATGAACTTGTGATTTGTTTGCTCTAAAATTGGGGTCAAACCCATTTTCCACTCAATTTGACCCCCTCAACAAGAATATGATGTCGGATTTTCGATCTGGCGCGAAAACCTCATTGGAAATCGCATTTTTGGAAAATGAAATTGATATTTGTTTGCTCTAAAATCGGTCCCAAACCCATTTCCCGCTCAATTTGACCCCCTCAACAAGAATATGATGTCGAATTTTTATATCACACACGAATGTTGAGATATGTGGAAATTACGATTTCGAGCACTTTCGAGGTACATTTTTGGGCAGTTTACGGGGTCGTTTCAACTATATTACTTGTTAAGTCCACTTACACTTGCATGCGCTAGGGACCAATAATTGTGAACTTGAATCAAGCTTAGATCTTTAATTATTTAATGAAAATATGCAGTTGAAGTGGAGGGTATGTGTGATGGTTTTGGGTTTATCTGTTGGATGCCCTTGATTGGATTCAACAACTACACTATTAGCAGGATTGCTTACTAATTTCTTAACCTAAGTGTGTCCTATAGTGATTCGGTGCATAAGGCTATAAAAGGCTCATATGATAAACTATTATGCTTTTATCGGAGGTGATGGTTACAAGCAACCTAGCCTACTTACAGAGTTTATATATGATGATGTGTGTGATGGATCAATTGAGATTCGATTGATTCCCATATTCCCTATCCTTGTTGCCTTGCTTGATAAAACCTTACCCCAATTCCCTTAGTAGTATTTATATCTTAATCTCCCACTATTGTTAATAACTTGTCATGTTTGCTTGTTGAGTTAAAACTAGTAGCTCGTAGTCCTTGATTAGTTCAATAGCCCTCACATTATTCCTTGTGGGACTCGACCTAATGTGTTGATAATGATCATCTCTATTTCTAAAAGAGAGGTAGGTTTGAACGTCATCATGTATCACCAGGAGCACCGCCACCTCTACATAACTAACTCTACCATGCCCTTTTACCGGTGGTGTTGGACCTCTAGCTGGAAGTGCTAAATCGCTAATAAGGACTGCTTAATAGGTGCAGTGTGACCCTAAATAAGTGTAAAATGGACACTATCTAACCATGTTACCAAGATCTCTACAACTATAGCAAGACTTCAGAGTGGGCTGATGATGTAAAGAACTAGGAGGAATGTTGTAGCCACCCTGACACATAGATCTTTGGCCACTCGATGGACCTAAACCACCCTCTGTAGTTGATAATGAAGTATGCACTGAACCCTGATCTATGATGAACAACCACCTCGATGGAACCCTCTACTTCTTGAAGAAGTGCGAAAATAATGACCAAAAGATCGGGCCATTTTGGGACCCCCAAACTCTTCTCGAACCATCAACTCCACCTTCTTAGCGGTACTCACAATAGTCTGGAAAGAGGATCCACCCCCTACCACCATGATTTGACCTTAATACATAGGATCTGATTGAGGAAACTAAGCTTCTCATAAAGCAATGGACCCTCTTTGCTTCACTAGGAACCAAAGATAGGGCGTAGCGTGGAAATTGACAAAATCGAGCCTCATACTCTGCAACAGTCATACCACCCTTTGTCAAACTCTCAAATATCATCTGGCTTTCCTCTCAAATGCTCTAAGGAATCAGTCAATCCTAGAATGAGCCTAAGGAATACACTCCACTCTAGCGGAGGGGATCCAATCAGTCTAGACCGTATACATGTCCTCCATCACTATCTAACAGTGCCTCTGAGCTGAAGAGCAATAAAGCTAACACCTAAAGGATTGCCTACGCCAACAGCATCCAACATCTCATGGTATAAAGTAAAGAACTCATATGCATCTTCACCATTACCACTCTTAAATTGGGGTGCTTTCATCTTCTGAAATGCTCATACCTTAGTTGATCATTTACTAAATGTACTAGCTCAAGAGAAATTTTTACTAGTGTAGGAACTAATGGTGGCTAGTCCACCTAAGCATGAATAGTGAAACCCTGAATAGAATCCAATCTGTCTTCCCCGGTGTATGAACCTATTGGTGTACTTGTGTCACTACCTATCTGCGCCATGCCCTAGAGTATATCCGACACTTTCAACAAAGTATCCTACAATAGAGGTGCAACCACATACTTTGGAGGAACCTAACCTCCTCTAATCTTAGGCTTAGGCTCGGGGGAGATACCCCTCTCATAGTCTCTGGCCAGTGCTGCTCCTTGACCCCGGCCCCTTCCTTGGCCTTCGACTCTGCCCATAGCCCTACCCCCTGGGGCCTTAGTAATAGTCTTAGGGGCTACCCCTCCCCTAGTAGAAGATGATGCTCTAGTCCTGGCTATCTATAAAAAGAACACGCTACACTCAATAGTAACTCAAGACTTCAGGCATGACTGAATTGAAAGAAGTAAAAGAGGAATTTCCGTATAGTCTCCATAGCCTCCCAAAGATAAGAAATAGACATCTTTATGCTAATCTTTAAGACTCTATTCGACTGGGCTTGTACACATGTGAGACCTATGAATTAGGGCTCTGATACAAAATTGTCATGACCTAATATTAGGGATGATGGCACTTGTCTTTATCCCATAGAGACAAGTTAGCCTAACCAGATCTCAATAACATGATACAAGATGATGCAAAAGCTAAAACAACATAATATTAATAATAACATGGCTATAAGGTATAAGTCCAACTAAACCATCTAAGAACTGGTTGTCACAAGGTACATGTCTCTAATATATCAGAAGAATAAGAGAAATGATACAAGTCTATATAGTATTTGTCTCTCAAATAGAACAAAAAAAGTAAAATGTGTGCCAACCTTGAGGTTATGCTGGAGCAACAAGTGCCTCTTAGTTGGCAATAGCTCGTTCCAATAAGGAGATGAGGAACGCCAGTAGGACTCAGGATCACAACCTACACACATGTGTAGAAAAAAGGTAAATACCAAGATACCCAACAAGTAGGCATAATCACAAGTAGAGAATAAAGAAATAAGTACTCCTTCTATCACAACCACATACCTTCAGACTACAAAATCTAAACGTAGAAAACGCCAACATACATAGTATAGATAATATAACTAATTCGAATCTCATAGCACAATATCTCAATAGTCCAATCTTCACGATATATAAGTCTCAAATCATTCATCATATGTCACAACTTTTCAATAGATCAATCTCAATAATATCTAAGATTTGAGTAATTCAATGCATGTCACATACTTCAACATATCACACTTAGATCATACATCAACTTTCAAGGAAGGAATAATATGATATGAAATGAAATTCCATGAAATTTAAGCAATGCAATGCAAATGACAAGTAACATGATGCATATATATCCTACGATACACATCTACTAATAAAATCAGACCAGAACTCATATAGGCTGCATAAGGACCATGTATCCAACGGAACCATTTTCTATCGGCATTTTGTTTCATATCTATCCAGAACCATTTCCCATCAGCTTTTTTTATTTTATTTTATTTTATTTTATTTTCTAGTCGAAATCATTTCCCACTGGCTTTGTATTTCTTTTCTTTCTTTTCTAGTCAAAACCATTTCTGTTCAGCTTTTCATCATTAATGGAACATCAAGCATGTATCCAACACAATAATCACTTTCACCAGAATGAAAATATGCAAGATGTCTACATATATCATTTGCTCAATAATCATCAGTTATATTCATTGTTCTTTCAACATTTTTATCATTATCAACACATTTCATAGTAATCAGATCAAATAATAGCTCAAATCTTTCAACAACTTCTTCTTAACATAACTTAGGATAATTCATCACTTAGTACACATTTCACAAGTATATATTTCAATAGTTTCAACAATATCTCAAGTGTGCATTTAGCTCAACATTTTGCATAAGGTACTTCATTGAACAATTCCATCTATCGTGAATCAAAGTTCAACATCTAGAACAACATGAATACTTTTACAGTCTCATCATTTTGCATTACAAGCTCAACTCACATTATCAATTTTCAAGTATTGATCAATCACAATTAGGTACAAATTTCTAATTCAAAATACACATGTCATCACTTCCAAATCCCCATTACCCAAATCATATCCACTAGATGTTAGACCCCGTAATTCTTTAAATTAAGGATAATTATCCAATTGGGGAACTTTGTTGTGGATGTCGTGTAATTT
>JAPFFP010042782.1:0-13799 GCA_026153255.1 Solanum medicagineum
TATACTTAAGTTTAAATTACGCAACATTCACAATAAAATTTCCCAATTGGATAATTATCCTTAAGTTAACGAATTACAGGGTCTAACAAAATTCGAGACCGGATTTGTGATCAGCGCAAAAAATTGAGTGGGAAAATGACTTCGACCCGATTTTAGAGCAACCGGATCGAAAAATAATTTTTCTAATTAAATTCGAACCAATGAGGGTGCGCGACAGGGTCGCAACGTGGACCCATCGTGGACCAACACTTAGTTTTTGTCCAAAATATTTTCTAGGGGATTTCGAAGAATTTTCAACAAAAAATACTAAAAAAATATGCTGTCCGCGTCGCGGATCCCGCGCCCCGAAACTAATTTTTTTTTTTCGAATTTCATGAGGGCCATTCTAGACCTTTCCAAACTCCTCCTAGACTTAATATATGACCAAAATATGTCATTTTAAGCGTAAAAAGGGTTTATAACTCATTGTTAAGTTGTTCTAAGTCATTAAAAGAGACATAGGGCTAAAAGAGAAGAGAGAAGAGCGAGGAGTTGAAGAAATTGATCGTCTACCTTCACTCCAGGTATGTTAGTCTAGCCAAAGCATGAGATTGTTCTCCCGTGTGCCCCTTAATTGTAGAGAATTGATAGATGAAGATGATGAGTCCTATCGGTACAATTTCTTGAATGTTCTACTGGAAACTAATTTAGCTTGTATATATATTTTCTTGAGTGAAATTTTGAAAACTATCTTTAATTTTATGATCATCACACTTTTAAATACTTGCATACACTATTATTGCATGATTATGAAATTACCCTATATGAACTCCTTGTTAAAGACTTTAAGAATGAACTGAGGGGTAATGTCTAGAGCTTTAACTGTTTGGGTATATTGATTGTTATGGTTTGAGTCCTCAGATGAGTATAATGATGGATGAAGTTGATAAAATTTGTATCTATAGAGTTTAAATAAGAGTGAGATAGACATTGAAAGAAAGATTTCGTTCCTTGAGTTGATAGAACGTCAGATGAGATAAGGACCCTGTTTGAGAGAGGATGGTTGTATAATCATCCTGATGTTGATAGACTTATGAGCATGTTGAGTCCTGGGAGGAGTATTAGCACCGAAATGGGTAAGCGTCAGTCTCACTCACACTCATTAACTACGTGGCCAGCGTAAGAGAGTATTAGACCATGAAAGCATAGGTTTCTTTTGTCCCGCAGAGGACTTGATAGACTTCTTCTGGTATCCCCGATAGACTCTTTCTTTACCCCGGTAAGGTACTGGAAGGATGTGGCAACGATATCACTTAGTTGTATCATCACCGGCTCATAGGTGATAGTTGTCGGTTATAGAAACTCCCAGATAGGTTTCATATTGATAGTACTCTGAGGTTGATGTGATAGTGTGATGTCTTCATGAATAGTGATGTGATAGTGTGATGTCTTCATGAATAGTGATGTGATAGAGTCCTGATCCTCACTCTGATTTGAGGTTGAGTGATTGATGAGCTGATGTCATTGTATACTGTATAGCCCATATTGTTTACTTTAGTCTGTTTTACATACAGTACATTCCACGTACTAACGCCCCTTTGGTACTACATTGTTTTACGATGCAGATTCTGTAGACAGAGGACTACAGCAGGCAAATCGTTAAGGTTCAGAGTCCCGTGATTCCAAACTTGGTGAGTCCTCCCCTACTTTCGGAGGACACATTTATTCTCTTTTATCTATTTTGAGTTATTTATCTTTATTGTGATAGCCATGGCCTGTCATGGTACCTTCATAGACACTAGCTATAGAGGCTTCATAGACATAGACAACTGATAGTTGATATTGGAGTCATTTTCTCTGTTTCTTATTTATATTGAGATTGCTCCTTTATTTTATCCCGTGTGATAGACAGAATGATAGATTTTATGATAGTCTATAGCCAACTGATAGCCCTTTTAATTCTTGCATATCTTCCGCTAAATTATTGACTGGACTAGTGTGATGGGATTGGGTGGTTCGCTTGGGGCTAGCAATAGTGTCCAAGTGTCAGTTATGCCTAGGATATCCTCCCGGGGCATGACAAACTTGGTATCAGAGCACAGAGTTCAAGTGTCCTAAGGAGTTTATGAAGTCGTGTCTAGTAGACTCTTGTTTATAGGTGTGCTGTGCACCACCACACTTCATAAGCAGGAGGCTATGAGACATTAGGAAGTGTTACCCTTCTTCTATGATCTGAATTTGTGCGATAGAGTTTAACTCTTTGAAGAATCTCCTTTTAATTCGTGTATTGTAAGTATTGCAGAAAATGCCGGCAAAGAGACCAGCTGCTCACAAAGATGCCGCAGCCCCAACTGCTGAGAACACCCAACTCGAGGTCCTAATTCAGACGGAGACGAGGAGACGGGGACAGCCTGCTAAGGTTGCTGAGGTCCTACAGGCGCCCCCTGCTCAGCCCAAGCTAGCTCCCAGCACTGAGGCAGAGTTTAGGGGAGATATCACTATGCTGACTCAGCTGGTGGCCTCCCAGGGAAACAATCGGGGTCCTCAAGCTCCTAATTCTAGCTCACGAGAGTCTTCAGCTGCAACTCGACTCAGAATCTTCTTGAGGATAAACCCACCAGCGTATACAGGGTCTAAGGTTGAGGAGGACCCGTAGAATTTCATTGATGAGATGTACAAGGTCTTAAAAGCTATGCATGTCACTGAGATTGAGGGAGTTGAGCCTGCCTCCTTCTAGCTGAAGGATGTTGCTAATATGTGGTACAACCAATGGGAGGATAGTAGAGGTGAGGATGCAGAGCCTGCAGAATGGGAATAGTTTAAAGCTGCTTTTCTTGATCACTTCTTCCCTCAAGAGTTCAGGGAGGCAAAGGTGGATGAGTTTGTGAACTTGAAGCAAGGAGGGATGACGGTTAAGGAGTACAGTCTTAAGTTTATTAAGCTGTTCAGATATGCTCCAGAGATGGTGCAAGACATGAGGGCCAGGATAAGGAAGTTTGTGTCTGGCTTGGGCAGACATGTGCAAAAAGAGTGCAAGGCAACCTTGTTGATTCTCGGCATGGATATCTCTAGAATTATAGTGTATGCCCAACAGACAGAGGAGGACAAGAAAAGAGATAAAGAAGAGCACATGAACATGAAGCCAAAATCAGCTGGGAATGAGCCTAGCCAGCAGAGGCAGAATAAGGGTGACAAGTCCTACTTCCATAAAAAATTATCTCATCATACACCTTCTGTAGTGAGTGCGCCCATTCAGTCAAACAGGTATGATCAGAAGTCTCATGGACACCAAAATTTCAGGGCTCAGGGCGCCCAATCTCAGGTACAGTGTGGCCCAAGGTACGAGAGGAAAGCCACCTTGTGACAAGTGCGGTAAGCTTCATCTGGGTGAGTGTCGTATGGGTAAGGATGTTTGTTATTCATGTGGAAAGACTAGTCACTTCGAGTTTGAGTGTTCGAAGAGGAGACGGGGTGAAGGGAGCAGCAACCCACAATCCTTCGCAGCACCCCCAACTGGCAATCATCAGAGGGGTACTACTACGGGCACAGGAGGCGGGACGAACCGCCTTTATGCTATTAGTAATCGACAAGACCAGGAGGATGCACCAGATGTTGTTACAGGTATGCTTCAAGTCTTTACCTTTGATTATTATGCATTGCTTGATCCGGGTGCCACCTTGTCTTTTGTGACTCCTTATGTGGCTAGTAAGTTTGGATTCTTCCGGAGTGTTTGCTTGAACCTTTTGTTGTTTCCACTCCTATTGGTGAGTCTATCTTAGTTGAGAGAGTCTATAGGAGTTGTGTAGTGTCTATTTATCATAGAGATATCTTAGCTAACTTGGTAGAATTGGAGATAGTTGACTTTGATGTGATACTTGGCATGGATTGGCTTCACGCCTGCTATGCTTTTGTTGACTGTAGAACTCAGATTGTTAAGTTCCAATATTTTAATGAGCCTATTCTAGAGTGGAAAGGGAGTTCTATTGCACCTAAGGGAAAGTTTATCTCTTATCTTAGAGCGGGAAAGTTGATCTCCAAGTGTTGTATTTACCACCTCGTGCGAGTTAAGTCTGATGATGTTGAATTTTCTACTCTTGAATCAGTCTCGATTGTGAATGAGCTTCCTGAGGTGTTTCCTAATGATCTACCTGGAGTCCCTCTTGATAACGAGATTGACTTTGGGATTCATGTTCTTCCCAAGACCCAACCCATTTCAATTCCACCTTATAGAATAGCCCCCGTAGAGTTGAAAGAAATGAAAGAACAATTGAAAGACTTGTTAGAGAAAGGTTTTATAAGGCCTAGTGTCTCTTCGTGGGGTTCTCCTATACTATTCATGTGTAAGAAAGATAGGTGTCTCAGATTGTGTATAGACTATTGACAACTAAACAAGGCCACAATAAAGAATAAGTACCCTCTTCCCAGAATAGATGATTTATTTGACCAACTTCAAGGTGCCTCTTGTTTCTCCAAGATGACCTCAGATTAGGTTACCATCAATTGAAAATAAGGGAGTGTGATATTCCAAAGACAGCCTTTAGGACTAGATATGGTCACTTTGAGTTCTTGGTCATGTCCTTTGGATTAACTAATGCACCTGCACCTTTCATGGACTTGATGAATAGGGTATTCAGACCATATCTTGACATGTTCGCGATTGTGTTTATTGATGATATCCTGGTGTATTCAAAGGATGAAGAGGAGTATGCTAATCATCTTAGAGTGGTTTTCAAATGCGCAAGGACTATGGGTTGTATGCGAAATTCTCAAAGTGTGAGTTTTGGCTCAAGTGCATGGCTTTCCTAGGCCATGTTGTTTCGGAAGATGGTATTCGGGTAGATACTCAGAAAATTGAAGCGGTTAAGAACTGGCCTAGACCAACTTCTCCGACGAAAATAAGAAGCTTCTTGGGTTTAATAGGCTACTATCGTAGATTTGTTAAGCGCTTCTCTTCTTTGTTAGCACCATTGACTAAGCCAACTCAGAAGAAGGCCAATTTTCAGTGGTCTGAGGAATGTGAAAAGAGTTTCTAGGAGTTGAAGAATAGATTGACTACAACACCAGTTTTGACCTTGCCAGACGGGACGGGAGACTTCATGATCTATTGTGATGCATCCAGAGTTGGACTGGGTTGTGTGTTGATGCAAAGAGGGAAGGTGATAGCTTATGCTTCCAGACAACTTAAGATCCATGAGAAGAATTATCCGACTCATGATCTCGAGTTGGCAACGGTGGTATTCGCACTTAAGATCTGGCGTCACTACTTGTATAGAGTACAAATGGATGTGTTCATTGACCACAAGAGTTTACAATACGTGTTCAGTCAGCGGCAGATGAGATGGTTGGAGTTGCTCAAGGACTATGATATGAGCATCCTCTACCACCCAAGTAAGGCTAATATTGTTGGTGATACTCTTAGAAGGTTGTCTATAGGTAACACTGCCCATGTGGAGGAAGGGAAGAGAGAACTAGCTAAGGAGGTTCATAGATTGGCTTGATTGGAAGTGCAACTTGAGGAAAACAATAAAGGCGGATCAATGTTTTGAATGGGTCTACTTCATTCTTAGTGTCAGAAGTGAAGGAAAAGCAAGACCAAGACCCTGTCTTGTTCCAATTGAAAGAAACGGTTCACAAGCAGAAGGTGATGGTTTTCTCTAATTGGGGAGATGCGGTGTTGAGGTACCAGGGTAGACTGTATGTACCCGATGTTGATGGTGATCGAGATAGGATCATGGATGAAGCTCATAGCACTAGATATTCCATGCACCCGGTTCTACTAAGATGTACCACGATTTGAGAGAAGTCTATTGGTGGAATGGAATGAAGAGGGACATTACTGAGTTTGTCTCCAAGTGTCCCAATTGTCAATAGGTCAAGGTTGAACATCAGAGACCATGTGGGCTAGCTCAGAACTTTGTTATTCCTGAGTGGAAGTGGGAGATGATCAACATGGATTTCATTACCGGCTTACCAAGATCCCGAAAGCAGCATGACTCAATATGGGTGATTGTTGATAGGATGACTAAATCATCCCACTTTTTGGCAGTCAAGACAACTAATATGGATGAGGAGTATGCCCGACTATACATTTGAGAGATTGTGAGGCTACATGGGGTTCCCTTATCCATCATCTCGGATAGAGGAGCTCAATTCACCTCTCAATCTTGGAGATCTTTTCAGAAGGGATTGGGTACGAAAGTATATCTGAGCACAGCTTTTCACCCTCAGACAGGTGGACAGGCAGGACCATTCAGACCTTGGAAGATATGTTGAGAGCTTGGTTCATCGACTTGAAGGATAATTGGGATGATCATCTGCGATTGATTGAGTTTGCGTACAACAATAGCTACCATGTCAGCATTCAGATGGCCCTATATGAGGCATTATATGGGAGAAAATGTAGATCACCGATTGGCTGGTTTAAGGTTGGTGAAGCTGAATTGGTTGGACCAGATCTTGTCCACCAGTCTATGGAGAAGGTGAATGTCATCAGAGAGAGGTTGAAGGCAGCACAAAGTAATTAAAAGTCTTATAAGGATGTGCAAAGAAGAGACTTGTAGTTTGAGGTGGATGATTAGGTGTATTTGAAGGTGTCACCCATGAAGGGTGTCATGAGGTTTGGCAATAAGGGGAAGTTGAGTCCACGTTATATCGGACCATACTAGATTGTGAGGAGGATTGGGAAGGTCGCTTATGAGTTAGAGTTGCCTTCCGAGTTAGATGGAGTTCATCGGTGTTTCACGTTTCAATGCTGAAGAAGTGTTTAGGAGATCCAGCTTTGGCAATCCCTATTGAGAGTATGGGAGTGAAGGATAGCCTATCTTACGAAGAAATTTCGGTCCAAATCCTTGATCGACAAGTTCATAAGCTGAGGAACAAAGAGATAGCCTCCGTCAAAGTTCTATGGAGGAACCAATTCGTTGAGGAAGCTACGTGAGAAGCTGAGGAAGCGATGAAACTCAAATACCTTCACCTATTCATGCCGAATGACGATGATGTTGAAGGTAATGCCCCTATCCTTAACGCTATCGAAGTTCCTTTCTTGAGTTGATGTATTACTTCCATTCTTGAGTCTAAGATAGAGATGTAGAAGGTGATGGACAGTTAAGAGTTCGAGAGTTCTCGAACGAGGAGTGAGATGATTTTGAGTTTACTCGTGCTTTCATTCTATCTTTACTCTTCATTCGAGGATGAATGATCCCAAAGGGGAGATGATGTAACACCCTATAAAATTATCGAAATGCCCCTAGAACATAATCGTGAACATAACGTGTCTTCCAAAGCTCCGATGGGAAATCCGAGATCGAATTTGCGATCAGCACAAAAAATTGAGTGGGAAAATGACCTCGACCCGATTTTAGAGCAACCGGGTCAAAAAATAATTTTTTGTAATTAAATGCGAACTAGTGAGGGTACGCGACAGGGCCGCGACACGGACCCATCGCGAACCAACACTTAGTTTTTGTCCAAAATATTTTCTATGGGATTTCGAAAAATTTTCAAAGGAAAATACCAAAAAAAAATACGCGGTCCACATCGCGGACCTCGCGTCCCGAAACTGATTTTTTTTTAATTTCGTGAGTGGCATACTAGACCTTTTCAAACCCCTCCTAGACTTAATATATGATCGAAATATGTCATTTTAAGCGTAAAAAGGGTTTATAATCCATTCTTAAGTCTTTTTAAGTCTTTGAAAAAGACATAGGGTTAAAGAGAAGAGAGAAGAGCAAGGAGTTGAAGAAATTGATTGTCTACCTTTATTCCAGGTATGTAAGGCTACCCAAAGCATGGGATTGTCCTCCCATGTGTCCCTTAATTGTAGAGAATTGATAGTTGAAGATGATGAGTCCTGTCGGTACAATTTCTTGAATGTTTTACTGGAAACTAATTTACCTTGTGTATATATTTTCTTGAGTGAAATTTTGAAAGCAATCTTTAATTTTTACATATCCTCTTAATTTGATGATCATCACACTATTAAATACCAGCTTACACTATTATTGCATAATTATGAAATTACCCTACATGAACTCCTTGTTAAAGACTTCAACAATGAACTTAGTAGTAATGTCTAGAGCTTTAACTGTTTGGGTGTATTGATTGTTGTGGTCTGAGTCCTAGGATGAGTATAATGATAGCTGAAGTTGATGAAATTAGTATCCATAGAGTTTAAACAAGAGTGAGATAGACGTTGAAAGAAAGATTTTGTTCCTTGAGTTGATAGAAAGTCAGATGAGATGATGACCATGTTTGAGGGAGGATGATTGTATAATCATCCTGATATTGATAGACTTATGAGCATGTTGAGTCCTGGGAGGAGTATTAGCACCAAAATGGGTAAGAGTGAGTTCCACTTCCACTCATTAACTACGCGGCCAGCGTAGGAGAGGAATGGACCATGAAAGCGGATGTTTCCTTTGTCCTATAGAGGACTTGATAGGCTTCTTTTGGGATCCCCGATAGACTCGTCCTTTACCCCAGCAAGGTACTGGATGGATGTGGCAACAACATCACTTCGTTGTATCATCACCAGCTCATAGGTGATGGTTGTTGGTTATAGAAACTCCCAGATAGGTTTCATGTTGATAGTACTCTGAGATTGATGTGATAGTGTGATGTCTTGATGGATAGTAATGTGATAGAATCCTGATCCTTACTCTGATTTGAGGTTGAGTGATTGATAAGTTGATGTCACTGTATACTGTATACCATATTGTTTACTTTAGCCTATTTTAATAGTACATTCCACGTACTAACGCCCCTTTGGCGCTGCATAGTTTTATGATGCAGATTCTGTAAACAGAGGACTTCAACAAGCGAATCGTTAAGGTTCAGAGTCCCGTGATTCCAGATTTAGTGAGTCCTCCCCTGCTTTCGGAGGACACATTTATTCTCTTTTATCTATTTTGAGTTATTTATCTTGATTGTGGTAGCCATGGTCGGTCATGGTACCTTCATAGACACTAGCTATAGAGGGTTCATAGACATAGACAGCTGATAGTTGATGTTGGAGTCATTTTCTCTGTTTCTTATTCATATTGAGACTGCTCCTTTATTTTATCCCGTGTGATAGACAAAATGATAGATTTTATGATAGTCTGTAGCCCACTAATAGCCCTTTTAATTCTTGCATATCTTCCACTAAATTATTGGCTGGACTAGTGTGATGGGACTGGTGGTTCGCTTGGGGCTAGCAATTGTCTCCAAGTGCCAGTTACGCCTAGGGTACCCTTCCGGGGCGTGACACTGTGTGTGTGTGTGTGTGTGTGTGTGTGTATAATATGAAATTGTATATTTATTTTATACATTATGTGCTTGTTGTTAATGTGTGAAAAAAGGGTATTTTAGGAAAAGATCAATTTAAACTTAATTAATTTAAAAAATTAATTTTCGAAAAATAGGAGAGTCACCACTAAATTTTTTAAAGAAATCTAAAAAACTTAATTTAATAGATTTTAACAGAAAAAGATTTAAAAATTTTAGAGGAAATGGGTAAGAGATTCCTATTACTATTTTAAGAAGGTATTAACACTTAAGATAATCTCTAACACACGATTATCTCATGATTTAAAACTTAATTTGACTAACTTTTAAAAGAATTTAAAAACTAACGATATTTCAAAAATTGTTCAAGTGAAAATCCATTTAAGTAATTTACAAAGAAATTAAAATAGTCTAACTTTGAAAAAATTGACTTAGAATTTAAAAGGATAACTTAAACTTCTAAAATTCTAAATTTTACCTAAATTGATTAAGTATGAAAGAAAATTTCAGATTTATTTCGAGAAAATACTTGAAATATTTTAAGTGGCAAAATTTGTTAAAATTAACTTTACAAATAAAGTTAAGTTGACAAAGAATTTTTTTCAAAAAAATAATAATTAATCTAAGTATTTTTTAAATAATTTAAAAAGAGCAACATTTGTTAAGACTTTAAAGAGGACTTGAAATTTAAAGAAAATATTTTTTAAAGGAAATTAACAACTTAACCATTTTGAAAATTTTGAAATTGTCGAAAATTACTATTTTTTTTTTTGACTTTTTAAATTTTGAAAATGTTTGGGTATCACAAAAAAGTGTTTAAAAGCACCTTTTTAAAACTGAAAAAGCAAAAAAAAAAAAAATCAAAAGCCAAAAGTAGGGATCCCCAACTGATGGTTTTAGGCTTTTAACTTAAAAATCACTTAAAAAGCGTCAATCCAAACACTATCTAAGCGCTAAAAGCATGAAATCACTAAAAAAAATTAACATAAAATGGATTATCATTGAAAATTTAATCAAGTTAAATTTAACAAATAATGTTAACATTCAAATAAATACTCCCTCCGTCCCAATTTATGTGGCATCATTTCACTTGGCACAGTGTTTAAGAAAAAAAGAAGACTTTTGAAACTTATAGTCTAAAATCATTCTAAGATATTTCTGTGATTGAGAATCATTTCATTAAGGGTAAAAGGGAAATTTTAAGGTTAAATTGTTTTCAATTGGAGTAAAAGTGACATTCTTTTCAGGACGGACCAAAAAGAAAAGGTGTCACATATAATGGGACAGAGAGAGTATAAATAATTTTTAGGATGGACCAAAAATAAAAAATTATCACATAAATGGGACAGAGGGAGTACAAATAAATAAATAAGAGTTTGGTCTTGTAGCCCATTTCCATCTCAATCCTATTTCTATTATGTTTTGAAATTTTTACCAAAGTACACACTTATTTTAACTTATTCTCAAATATTTACCACTATTTCTAAAAATTTTCAAAATCTCTTTTTTCTTTTTTCTTTTTTCTCTCTATACATGTCTGATAAAATACTCCTCCACATTCCTACCTCTTTCTCAACAACCCTAATTTTTCTCCTAAAATCAAGCTCAATTTCAATCAGTTGCTTCCAAGTTCTCTCCAATCTCAATCGGCTTTGTCTTCCTCTATTCTTCAATTTTAAAAAAAGGTAGGTTAACTTCATCTTCCTCATTCCAACTTCATACCCATTCTTTTTCACTAAAGAAGATCATTGCCAATTTCATTTTTTTTTTTGTTCATATATTAACACATATGTATAATCCTTCATCCATTAATATTGGGTTCACTCAATTAGAGCAAGAAGAATCTATTCGAGATACTGAACTCTGATGATAAATCTTTTCATGAAAATAGATCCAAATATATCCACGATCTTTTATCCATGAAGAAAAAGAGAGAAGTCAAATCGAACACGGATGAAGTTACAACTTCAAATCCCTCAGTTCCAAAAGTCTCAAAAAAGCGGAAGAACTTTGACAGTTTTACAGTTAGGAAGAAAATTTCTTATTTGAGTATATCCAATTACATGATACTTGATAATATTTGATAAGAGAGCTTGAATTTTAACTACATTAATAGATTAATTGAATCACGATGAAATATGTGGCCAGTACAGTGTATCTTATAACTTGATGCAACATATTACATGATACATGATTATACACTTTACTATAGTTACTTGAATCGGTGTATCAGATCTGTGTAAAATATTTTCTTGCAATGAATCATCCAAAATGATATTTGATTAACATTTGATAAAAGAGTTTGGATTTAACGATATTAATAGATTAATTGAATTACCTGTGATGAAAAATATTGTCAATACAGTGTATCTTATATTTTCTTGCAATGAATCATCCAAAATGATACTTGATTAATATTTGATAGAAGAGTTTGGATTTTAACTACATTAGTAGATCAATTGAATCACTTGTGATGAAAAAGTGGTTAGTACAGTGTATATTATAACTTAATACACCACTATATGATTATACACTTTACTAAAGGTACTTGAATCCTTGTATCAGGTCTAGTAAAATTATTTTCTTACACTAGCTACTGATTTTTTATTTACAGTGGCATTCGTCTTTGGTTAATGGTTGAAGATCTAGAAAATTCAAATTTTCAAAACATATTAATCTATTGTATTTTTGTTGAGAATATGATTAGGATTTGTTTAGTAAATTTTATGGGATTGGAAGCTAAAACTATGCTACTTTCCGTTTAAAACATAACTGCAATTGCATATGATGAATCATCATCTATGAATCTAGTTTTCAGGTAATTATCCACATATGGCTTATTTTAAGGGATATTTGTAAAATTGAAAAGGGTTGGGATAAATTGAAATTTGTTGCTTACATTGTGTGATTCCTAAAACTTTTACTTATGTTTTTATTCCCGAAATAAGTAAATTGGCCCAAATAATAAAAGGGAAAAGTACATAAAATAGACCTAATTTGAAATTTTTTATCCTTAACGGACCCAATCAAAACTTTTACCCTTAATGGATCCATGACCCAAACTATCTAGGAAAAATTACATAAATACACAACTTATTTTATCATAATCTTCAAATTCCCTACCATTTAAAAAAATTACAAAATTCTCATTTTTTTATATTCTCTCTCCTCTCATATGATACTTAACATTAACTTTCCCACTCAATTTTTACCAGCCTATTATTATGGCTATTTTCAGTTTTAGAGCTCAATTAGTTGTCAATTACTATGTCAATTATCCATAATTAATTTCAAATTAAAGTTAATGCATAATTAATTTTTCACACAACTATTTCTTTCCTTTTCAAATTTTCGCTCCTTTCAAAATTATTTTCACACAATTCTTTTTTTCCTTTTCAAAATTTTCTTTTCATTCTTTGTTCTAAGGTTTTTCCCAAACTGATTTCGTCCGCTGGATCAGTGGAAATTTCCAGTGACTTTTCAAACAACAACCGAAGATGCCAACACCCATCAAGATGAGTCCATTGAAGAGGATTCCCAAGAACAGACGGGGATCATCAAGAATGTAGTTTCGACTTCAAAATCCAAAGTCCCAAAATGACATGCAAAAAAGAAAAAAAAAGGAAGAGTCCATCAAGAATGTGTCTGCGTTTGTTTTTTTTAATGTTGAATAGATATGTCAAATGTTTTAGTACTTCTACATTTGTTATTTTGATGTTGAATAGCAATATTAATATTTTTTGGTACTTTTCCAGTTAGTATTTGCAGTAACCATAAAGATTTCAATCTCTGTTTTTTGCATATGTTTTTTAGCAGTTAGATTTATTTACCTCATGATACCTGTATGCAGATTTTAAACAAAATTTTACACACGTGATACTTGAACCACTCTTCAATGTAAATTCTTGACACTTGCTTCAAACAAGATACCTGACCACTAAATCGAATTTTTTTTATACCTGATAATTATAAAGATATCAGGTATCAAATAGTATATTATCAGTTATTTGATACTTATTTCAATCTTTTGTTTAAACCAGTAATTTCGTGAATTTAATTAAGAATTTTTTTTTAAGAATTCGTTTCAGTTTCCGGATTATTCAATAGCACTGAACCAATGGCTTTAGAATGAAGAAACAAATTGTATATGTTCAAATATCAGCATCACACATCCACCACATATATGCATCTATTTAACATTCAAACTCTTCGGTAATTTTGATACCTAATGTAATACGACATTATTAGTATTATATTCATTAAATAATAAGATATCTATTTCTACATTTTCACGTGCCATATATATTTCTTGAATATGCAATTTCATGTGATATATCTGTGATCATTGTTTAATTGATTCATTGACTTCTTTCGAAGGTAGTAAAAAATCACATGTAGGCCAACGGCAAACCACAAACTACATCTCTAAGCCTGAGAAATCTACCGAAATTTCGGCAGAGTTTCCTTTGTTTTACTGATTAACCACACCTGCAAGGAAACTCAGCAGCTACCCAGGCAATAGTTCAGATATAAAACCAACAACACGAGTACATAGG
>JAPFFP010042783.1:0-13798 GCA_026153255.1 Solanum medicagineum
ACCAAAATGTATAGAGATGTCACGACCCAAGCCTAGGGCTTAGATGTGGCGTGGTGCAAGGGGAACTTGAAGGGACCACAAGCAAGCCTTATAGAACATCATTACACACCTTGGTCGTGGAAGCAATAAAACAAGCATCAAGAGGTAAAAAGTAGGAATTCGAGGCTAAGGGAAAGCACTTCCATATCATAGACATCAAGAACAATAGAGTTAAGGCTCTTAGCATAGATACATAACATGTCCAATAAACATCTCTAATACATAGATAAGAGCAAAGGCCAAGACAAAGTAACCGAGCTCACCCTCCTAGTCAAAATAGACAATAAAGAAGAATGTCTCAATACATAATAGGAGAAACATAGACTAAGGTCGCCGAAGTGGAGGACTCGCCAACTAACTTGAATAACACTGAACTAGCCACATGGAGGAGGATGATGATCAACTTGGGCACAGGTTCCTACATGGTGAACCACCTTGTTGGCTTGGGGAACCACCTTGTTGGCCTCCTCTTCCCAAAGGAACTGCATTCGCACCTCGGCGTTATGGACGACCATCTCTACCCTTATATTGTGCATGTCGACAATCCATCACGTTATGACCCACTTCACCACACCCATAACAAGCACTAGTATCCTTCAAACATGAGCTATTATGACTCTTACCACATTTTGCGCACATTGTATTAGGCACCACACAACCATCTTGGACCCTTGAGTTGTCATTATCAAACCTTCTTGAGTTGTCATTATCAAACCTTCTAGTAGGAGCATTAGATGACCCTTAGCATTGATGAAACTATCCACCCTTAGGACTTTGGAATCTACCCTCAAAATGGGCCCTCTTGGACTCATTACCCCTTCTCTTTCTCAACTTTTTCCCTTCCAATTGTTCGACATAAGTCATGTTGCAGGACAAGTTCATATCACCAATCAACATAATGGCATAATACTCCTCGTGCACCAAGTAAGATACACCAATCACAAACTTGTTCACTTTAGACCTTGGCTCGGCCACCAATTGTGGAGCATATTTATAGAGTTGGTTGAACTTGAGCGTATACTCCCTCACAGTCATGGACCCTTACTTCAAATTCATGAGCTCCATCTTTTTGGCCTCCCTTAGCTCAAGTGGGAAGAACCGGTTGAGAAATGTTACCTTAAACTCCTCGCAAAGGACCATATTATTGTTCCCCTTCTCCTCTTTCCATTGAGTAAACCATATTTGGGCCACCCCTTTGAGTTGGTAAGCCGCCAACTCCACCTTCTCCTCTGATCTAACACCTGTGATAGACAACACCTTGTATACCTCATCAATAAATTCTTAATGGTCCTCATTAACTTTAGACCAATGGAACTCCGGTGGGGTCATCCTCATGAAGTCCCTTACCCTAGATGTCGGAGTAGGAGCATGATGGGTTGGGCCCTTGGTTGATTTGATTGGTCATGGCTTGAGCTAGCGTGGCAATAGTATGCCGGAACTCTTCATGAGTCGATGGCTCCTTGGGAGTGCGGGATCTTCTTTCTTCTTGGGATAGGCATGGTCTAGCATAGAAAAGAATATTCATAGGGGAAATCCTTAGCTTAACTTCTATAGCACGACATGGATCAAGAAGACAGGGAAACATCTCCTAAAACACCTTATAGCCTCTTACTCATACTTGTAGTGCACTTTACAATCATGAATAAGACTCTAATCAACGCGGTGTGTAGGATGTCTAGGACCTAGTGCTTTGATACCAAGTTTGTCATAACCCAAGCCTAGGGCCTAGACATGACACGACGAATAGGAACCCAAAGGGTCCCCAAACAAGCCTCTTAGCATATCATTCACATATCCTTGGTCATGGAAGCAATTAAACAACAACAAGATAGTAGAAATAAGGATAAAGGGACTAAGTGAAGTCTTCCATAGCATAAATCAGCAAGAGTCAAATCTTAAAGCATAATTACATAATTTTTCCAACAACACCTCTAGCACAGATTGGGCGGGGGCCAAGACATCTTTCCGGGCTCACCCTCATACTCATAAGAATCTAAACATAGAAAACAGTCTTTAAACAACATTGGATCAAAAGCTATGGTCCTCGGGGTTGAGTACTCACCATGTTTGCTTCAAGAGATAGTTCTAGCCACGTGAGGGAGGAGGATGATCAAGTAGAGCTCCAGTTCCTTTATGGTAACATCATGTAGGCATAGAGTATGAGTTAGTACATTTGAATGTATTAAGTAATAGGATGCAATGTAACAAGAGATAAGCAACATAATGAACATGTATAGTTATAAGCAAGAGATTGTATATTAGCAACATGGTATGCATGATAAATGCTTAAAGTAAAACATGCTTATGCAGAACATATTACATCTGTAGGAAAAGACCATCATCATGGACCAAGAAAACTAGTACTTAGAATCCGAGGCCTACCACCCCTTTGGAAGGCGATTGAGGTATCTACCCCTTAATTGATAGATGGGCATGGAAACCCCATCAAAGTAGTCAAGGTATATATCCCTCAACATGGTAGATGAGCATAGCAGCCCCCATCATAGTGGTCAAGGTATATACCCCTCAACATGGTAGATGAACCTAGCACCCTCCATCATAGTGGTCAAGGTATATACCCCTGAACTGGTAGATGGACATAACACCCTCCACCATAGTGGTTGAGGCATAGCATTCCCTTAGCAAGATGTGGTCAACTTGCAACACAATAGATACTTTTCATGAAAAATCAACACATATATACATTACTTTCATGATCAAAAAGTCACTTGACTCATAGGCCATGCATTAGATCATCAATAACTCAAGAACCCTTAACCGGATATTTTATCAAACACTTGGTAGGTGTGTAATGCTAGTGTAAAAAATCATGCAAATCAAGAGTGAAATCATGTGAGAAAACTTAATATAAATCTACCCACTAGCACTCGGTAACACCTTCATGCAATATATGTTAAAACCCTTCATCAAATCTCAAAATAGATCATGGATTCATAGCTCAAAATATGCTTAAACAGTCACATTTTTACAAAATCCCAACATAATTCATAATCAATTCATAATAAGAAATACCCATATATAAATCTACTTGAAATCATGCAAATTTACTTAAAAATGAAGGTTGGGCACCATGGGTGAAAGGACCCAATGGTTGAAACCAACATACCTCTACTTTGGAGAATTCCTTGATCAAGATTTGATTGAGAACTTGAAGCTTGAATGAATTCTTTAAGATTCAAAAATGAGTTTGGGACACTTAATTTTGAGTGAAATATTTGGCTAAGTATTTGAGAGGGTTTTGGGGAATGTCTTGAATGATATGGGGTTGAAAAATGACTAAGTATATGTATTTTTACGCATAGGGAGGCTCAGGCCTAAGATGCAAAGGCCTTGGACCGAAACAGTAAACTGAAGCAAAATTAACACTGGTCCCCGCCCTGGCCGCATCGTGCCAGCGGCATGGATCATCTTTGGAATTTGCAAATTTTGGAAATGAAATTTTGATACGGTTGCTCTAAAATTAGGGTTAGACCCATGTCCCACTCAATTTTATCCCCTGATCATGAATATGAAGTCGGATTTTCAATATCACGCACAAATTTTTATATATATGGAAATTACAATTATGGGCATTTCCAAGTTACATTTTTGGGAACTTTTTGGGGTGTTTCACTATTTTCCTTTCGGGAGGAACACCAAGAAGCTCATCGGGAAAGACATCAAGAAACTCATTGACCACCAAAACTGACTCAATAGGAAGGACTTTGGACTCAACATCCCTAACTCTCACAAGATGATAAATTGGGAATCAACTTTTGGGCTTTGAGACAAGAAATGACTCTATCCTTAACTATCACATTACAACTTCCCCACTGAAGGACAAGCTTATTAGGGAATTGGAATCTCACTCTATGGGTTCCATAATCAATGGAAGCATAATATGCATGTAACCAATCCATCCTAAGAATAATATCAAAATCCACCATGTTAAGTTTAACAAAAACACAAGGCAAGACTTAATGCAATATGCACACGGAACAATTTCTACATACTTTTTTAGCATTGATGGACTCACCAACGGGGGTAGACACTTCAAAAGGTTCACACATAACAAATGAGGACACACTGAAGCTTTTTGACAGTATGAAGGAGTAATGAAAGAAAGAGCGGCACCAAATCTATCAATTCATACATACTGGTGAAGCACCATGCCAAGTCTAGTGACCCTTAGAGGGGTATGGTTGAGAACATCGATGGTCATCCTCAAAATTTCTTGTAACCCATGGACAATGTCTAACTTGTGATCCTTTGCGCCACCTGAAAACATGCACTCGAACTAGCCAAACAATCTTCGGGATGGTACTTTCTACACTTATGGCACGTAGGAGAAGCTTGAACATCAATACCCTTGGCACCACCTTACGCCCTTTGACTCACATTAGCACCTTACCCTTGAGGACGAGCATCGCCACCCTTTTTTTGAGCATGAGGACAATCATCAATCTTGTATCCCATCTTACCACACCAAAAGCATGCACCCCGTGTTCCTCCAACATGTACCATTATGTTTTCTCCCATATTTTAGGCACTAAGGGTGGGTCACTCTTCCATTGAAACTAGGCTTAACATAGGAAGCATACCTTCAATTTGAGCCCTTCTTCTCCCCTCCCTTGATGCCACTGAGCAATCTCTCATCTTATGCCCAATACCACCATACTTGAAGTAACCTTCGGCACCCACCAAACAACTTTCTCGATACTTCTTGCCACACCCTTGACAAGAGGCAAAAGTGATCCTTTTCTTTTTGTACTTGGGCACCGGTAGGCTAGTAGAAGATGAAGAACCTTCAACTTGTGCTCTCTTAGCCTTTCTTTTCCTTCTCTTATCCTTTGAAATATAGGAGGGCACTAACTTGTTGATTGAGTTGAGCGGTCACAACCTTGGCCAGTATCCATAGAGCATTGCGAATGTCTACTTTCGACATGTCACCATTGGGAAGTTGACTCTCTAGTGAGAGATGATTAACGTCCGGTCGACCATTCTAAATAGCTTGAGACATATTCTGAAACATAATGGTTAGAAATCAATAATAAGACCAAATGGACTCAGCTCTACCGCATGACATAGATCATGAAGAAGTGAAATATTTCCTAAAATGCCTCACAACCTCCTATTCATAGTTATGGCACTGTTCACAACCATGAATAAGACTCCAATCAACATGGTGTGTTGGATTTTCGAGGATCATTAACAACCTAGTAATTTGATACCAAGTTTGTCAAAACCCAAGCCTAAGGCCTAGACGTGACACGGAGTGGGGAAACCAAAGGGCCCTCAGACAAGCCTCTTATCATATCAATCACACATCCTTGGTCGCGGAGGCAAAAATAAGAATCTCAAGTTAAAATAAAAAGGGAAGCGGGACAAAGGGAAGTCTTGATATTAATAAAAATAATAAAGGAGTCAAACTCATAGCATGAATACATCATATATCCAACAACACCTCTAACTTGGAATGGAGCGGGGGCGAAGACACTTCTTGAGCTCCCCCTCAAATAATAATAAGTATTCAACATAAGAAGGAGTCTCAACATAACATGACATAAATAGATATTATCCTCAGAATTGAGGACTCACCAAAGCTTTCTCCAAGAATCGAACTAGCCACGTAGGGGAGGATGATCAAAAGGAGCTCCGGTCCCTACATAGTAACATCATGTAGGCATAGAGTATGCGTTAGTACGTTTGAATATACTAAGTATGCAGGGTGCAATGCAACAAAGACAAAAGCCAATATATCCAAAATGCATAATCATGAGCCATGGATATATATAACCTCAATATGACATGCATGATCAATGCTTATAATAAGATATGCTTGTAAATCATTCAACTTGCATAATATATCATATATATGTGGGAAGAAACCTTAATCGACATGAGTAAGACCAAGCAAGCTACAACTTGGAATCCTGATGATTACCCCTTATTGGTAAAGAGGTGGTATACTTGCCATGGTAAACCATACTTCACCTTATGGGAACATGACCCATTTCGTATGAAGTAACCCTTTTTACGGGAACATGACCCATTTGGAGAAGGATTTCATGATAAAGTGCACTAGATAGATCACTAGAATAGCAAGGGTAAAGTATAATCCTATGTTGGTACATAGTTTGAGGAAAGGAGTATGGACCCTTGAAGATAGTCCACGCTGACATCCCATTGATAGGTGCTAAGCCTAAACCCACAGAATACTAGAAATAATCATACTTTAATTATAACATGAATATCTTGTAAGAACATGACTTGAGTAGCTCATAAACATGCTTGACCTCTAATGGTGGGCCTAACTTGAACATGAGAGTAGATAATAATAATACATAAGCCCTTGCTTTAACATGAAATGGTTCGCAAGAGGTAAAAATCGTGAAAATAGGCTTAACTTTATACTTGTAAAGTCATAGATATTTTTTCATGAATTCAATACATGCTTGAAATCCCTTGAGCATCATGAAGTCACTGACTTGTAAATCATGTAATAGATCATCAATAACTTAAGAATTCTTGTCATGTCATTTTATCAAACACATGGTGGGCTCATGATACTTGGTCAAAATCATGTAATTCAAGAGTGAAATAAGATGAGTAAACTCAATGTAAATCAACCCACCAACATGTAGTAAAATCCTCATGTAGGGTATTTTTAATCCCATCACAAAAGCTCATGATAATTCATAGATTTATAGTTCAAAATATGCATAGTCTCAATAGACATAATCAATTCATGGAGTAAACTTGAAATAAATATTTATGCATAATCAATCAATACTTGATTAAACCCCAACATAATTTATATTCATAATCTATAATAAGAGATACCTATAGTAATATAACTTGAAAACATACAATTTTCAAGAAAAGAGAAGGTTGGGCTCCAGAAGGACCCATGGATGCAGACCCACATCCCTTAAACCTTGCATGTCTTAAGGTGAACTTGAAATAGACTTAGAGCTTGAAATGAGTCCTTGAGTCCCAAAATTGAGTTGAAATCCATAGATTTAAATGAAAGAATTAATAGTCTTAGAGAGGTTTGAGAGAGGGTTTTCTGAGTTATAGAGTTAAAAAAATAGCTAAGTATGGGAGATTTCATGTTTAAGTGGACATGGGGCTATGACCCCAATGCCCTTGAGCGAAATAAGAAAACCAAGGAAAACTTTACACTGTCCGAGCCCCTGGCGTGACGCAGACCGGACGTGGAGTCAAAATTACACAGTGGGCATGCCCTAGGCGCGTCGTGTCCTAGGCGCGGACAACCACTACAAATTGTAGAATTATCTAAAATCGGAGTTATACTCATTTTCTACTCAATTTTGCCCACCGATCCAGAATATGAAGTCGAATTTTTGAAATCATGCATGAGTTTTGAGATATATTGAAATAACAATTATGGGACATTCCGAAGCACATGAAGCGTGTTTCAAAATTACTATTTCATCCTCCTATTAAATTTTAATATGTTTTTTCCCAACACATGAAGATGTACTATTTCGCAAGAGTCCTCACATGCTCCTTCACAAGTGACGCCTCCTCCTGCTCCTTCAATATGACTAGATGCAACCCCTGCTTCTCGATTATGAACAGACGCAACCCCCTGCGTCTTCTTTATGAGTAGACGCAACCCCTTTCCGCCCACTCTATATAACAGTTAGACATATATGTTCTTTCTCAACCCACTTTCTGCAATTAATGAACATGTACGCATTTCTATACTTGCTTATTCAATCAACTTTTATATATGCTTAATGGCTTACCAAGTCTTAGCTACCCCTTTATCATCTAAGCCCTTTCCCTGGTACATGTAGATTATTGACCGTGAATCACTTTTAGATTTTATCTTTCTCTCCAGCAAAACTACTACATCAATTATGACGTTATCACCTAATTTTTTAGTATTTACACTTATGTCTTTCCACAATTTGCTTATTCCTTTGTTTCATACCATTAACTACTTTAACACAATTAAATGGTCTATAATTTGTTCACGATCTATTTCAATCTGCTTACCTGCCATCAACTACTTAAACACAATTAAATAATCTATAATTTGTTTGACGTTGTGCCACGAAATCCATATGCACTTACCCTCTTACCATATCTTTGTTACTTCTAGCCTTATGTTTCTTGCTAGTTATATCGTTTTGTTATTTTCCTGATGGAGTTCAGACAATATCCTCTTAATTCTAATTACTTCCTTTGCTTATATACTTTATGTCCAATTATACATTTGCTTGAACAAAATTAAATGAACTATAAATTGTTCCATGAAGTGCTGGCAGTTGTATCCATTACATTTGATAAGTGTAATGTTGGTTAATACGCATTACAAAATCACTTAGAAGAAAAGTTTGTAGAACAAAACTTTGTGGAAGTAATAAAAGCAAAATTTCTAGAAAGTTTTCAAAACAAAAAATTAAACTAGTAATGAAAATAGAATTAGTAGATAAAAATAGAAACAATATTAAAAAGATAGAAAATATCTGAGTCCACAGAATTTACTGTGTGTTCTTAAGAAATTTAATTCCATCACTGTATCTGAGGTTGAGAATTATTTTCTCCCAAGATAAAATGGATATACCTATTGATGAAGTAGCGGTACCTCGAACTTCAATAACTTCTACCAACTCAAAAATATAGGAACGAAATCACACAAATACTCTACTTTTATTTGTAGGAAATGCATGAAGAAAAAGGAGGAAATTCAATGCAAATGAGAGAAAATCTCTCTATTTGTAGCAAAAAGGGTGTTTACTGAGCCTTATCATAAAGGTTATAACTAGTTGGAAAAGGCATAACCTTTATAAAAGATCACAATCGTTTGAAAAAGACATAATCTTTCAAAAAGGTTAAAACTGTTTGAAAAATTCACGATCCTTTAGAATTGTCATAACATTTCAGAAAATTTACATCCCTTCGAAAAATTTGCATTCCTTTAGAAAAGTTAGAACTCTTCATAGAAGTCGCAACCCTTCATTTTTCATTTACAACTTTTAAAACCTAACAAATCTCTACATGAATGGGAATGACTATCTTTTAAGAAACATATGCATAAAAGAACTGTGTGTTTCATAAGTACAAATTAGTTGCATTTGGATAAGTAGGTTTTCTTTTGAATTATTCATAGTAAATATATATTGGATACAGAGTCAATCGATAGATTTGTTATCTTTGAACCATCGAGTGTTGGTGTATACTTATATAACATAATTCACACAATTAACCCTTTGATATTTTCATTCACATATTTTAAAACCTAATAATTATCCATGTGAATGGTAATAACTATTTTTAAAGAAACATATGCATGAAGAAAACTGTGTGATTCGTAAGTAAGGATTAATTGCATTTCGATATGATAGCATCCGTAGAAGATCTACTTCATTGAAAGAATAGTCAAGAATCTTTATAGGCTCCAAGAAGGATCATGAACAGATCTCAAATTAAAGAGTTGAAAGACAAGCACACTGCTTCAATCTCATTTCCAAAGGTGTCTTGTTGGGGAAAATGAGCTAAAGTCCAAGAAAAGTTAATTGTCCAAATGTTATAAATAATTGGTGGACCAAATTAAAGTCTAAGAGGAGAAATTTTATCATCTAGTTTCGTGGGAATTAGGTCAAGAAAAGTCAAAGAATCAACCACAATAAGATTTACTTTATGTCCAACTTTGGAGAGAAGGCTAGTCAAACTTTTCAAGATTCTCAAGATTCTTTTGCTAGTTAGATTTTCCTTGTTTCTTTCTTTATCTATGATAAGTTATTAATGTTTTAAGTCCTATTTATGGTCTCTCTAGTTATTTTAATGCTCTCTTAGAACTACTAAACCTATTCCTAGTTAAGTTGCTTTTCTAAAGTATGTTTACCTTGTAATTTTCTTTCTTTGACTACTCCTTTAGCTTAACCTAAGAAGTATTGGTTGTTCTACCCTCTTCTCTTATATATAGGAGTACTTTTTCATTCACTTAAAATAATTAGATTGATTTTAACAATATTTCAGAAATTATTTTTTTAAACCTTTGTGACTTGTTTTTTGAGACATTATTTTTAAACTTTTACTTGTTTCATGGTTCAAGGTATAAGGTAATTTACTCTTGTGATATCTTCATTTCCTTTTTGGTATCCTTTATAAGATGATTAGTTTAATATACTAATTGTTGTCTTTTACTCATAAAACGGTCAAGATCCATATTCACTGTTTTAATTGATTTTCTCAAGTAAATTCATTAGATTTGATACATATATCTATAAGTTGTTACATGCATCTTGTCAAGACTTTAGAAAAATTCAATGGGATTCTTAGATCATTCCTTTGATTTTTTTATATCTTTAATTAGTTTTCTGTTTCTTTTTTGTTCTTGCTTTCACATTCTAATTTTTATTATATATTTGTGGTCTCTTTAATCTCATCGTTAGCAAGTGGTATCAGTGCGCTTCTATTAAGATTTCATTCTTGGTAAATCTTGAAATTTTGTAAATATCAAGAGCAGGATAAAAAAAATAAAAAAAAACTTTATATTTAAGAAATCTAATTGCTTGTTGTCCAAGAAATCTAATTATTTATCGTTCAAGAAATGTGATTGCCTGCTTTCTAAGTTTTGCATTAGTTTATTTGCAAAAAAGAAGAGGGGATTCTATAATTTTAAGGATAAGAGAAATTTTTTCCCTTATTTTTTCAATTCTAAATAAGTTCATTTTTATTTGTATTTTGATTCAACTAAATCCTACTTGTTGTAGGACTAGTTTTTAAAATTCTTTTGTTCCTTCAAAATATATATTTTGTTACTAAAAACTTGATACTTATTTTGGTTTAATTATAATCTTCAATATATTTATTCAAAGGTCATTTGTGGGGAAAAAGGCAAGTGTAGATGAGTCCAATAAAGAGAATAAAAAGTCAAATTGAGAGATATTATCTATTATTATCTTTTATATGTTTCCAATGGAGAATATGAATATCATCTTTGAAAAATTGAGGAGAGAAAATATTTTTCGTAAAAGATGTAGGATAAAGGATAAATTGATTGTAAAAGTAGTGTTAATGTGGTAAGTTCATACATGGTGGAGAAGTTGCATATTATATAAATGAAATTTGCCGCTCCTTACAAATGTCAATGGCTAAATAATTTTATGAGCATAAAGTGACTAAGTAATGTATTATTTGGTTCTCTATTGGGAGGTAATCTAACAGTATTCTTTATGATGTAATTCCAATGTAAGATTGTCATCTCATCTGGGAAGTACATGATAGTTTGACAAGAATGCAATTCATGATCAGAGGAGGAATCAAATTTCTTTTGATCTAAACAACATACATTTGCACCTTTAACTCTATTATAAGGATTCTTAAGTTAGAAGACCAGAAAGTACAAAAAAAATTGGACCGAAAAGGGGGTCAGGGTCATTTCACGAGCCCAGTTGATGAACTATAGTTCAATCCACGAGCCATAATAGGCTCATGAATGGGGACTTTAGAAATTGGGATTTTGTTAAGTGTCAAGGAAATCCACGAGAACCATTAACGACCCATGGAAGGAAATGCAACCCATAGAATGGGTTCTAGAAGATTAAGGAAATTTAGAGTTTCTGAAAAGGAAACCATGATCCAGAAGATGATCCGTGGTCCTTTTTACGGTCCGTAGTTTGTGTTTGTGAATGAGCCCATAGGAAATGAAAATTTGACTAACTGTAGAATGATGCCATGAGGTGATCCATGACTCATAGATCGATTTGCGGCCCATGGAATAGTTTTGTAGTTTGGTGGGCTGGTAACTAGACTTTGAAGATTGGAAAAGGAGAATAGAAAAATTTCAACTACGACTGTTAATCGGGATCTTATGGTTCGAGTTTGAAAATTTTAATGAAGGACAATTTTATCCTTTCCACGTATCCTAGGCCTAAAACTATGCCATTTTAGGATTTCTAAGCTAGTAATCAGACTTAAAACCCTAATGGACTTCTCATTCCTTTTATTTTCCCATATTCATTAAATCTCCAATGCAAATATTCTCTCTAGGAAGTAAGGCAAAAGGATTAGGTTTCAAAATTCTTCCTCACAACTTCAAGTTTCTTCTTCTTAGACTTCAATCATGGTATGTGAATTGATTTTATGGATCCCTTTCACCCACAAAACCCTTCCTTAAGCTTTTTAACTTGTGTTTAAGTTCCTTAAAATAGTATAATGCATGCTAATGATTCTACATGTCAAATGATGCAATGCTATGTATTTTATCTCCAATGTTATTATGCAATGATTTACTATGTATTTTTATGAGTTTTCAAGTTGATGTCAATGATCCCTATGATTAGTGTTTAAATGATGATGTGTCGGCTATTAATATATGATTTAAATAATTATATATTTTTTCCATGTTGATGCATGACTCTCTTGATTTATGAGTTTTCTAGTAAATGATTAAGTCCACTAAGTTTGAGCTAATTTTTGCATGATATGATGTTGATGATAAGGTCATGAAAGAAAGATTTAAAGTTAACATATTTGTCAAAGATATAAACATGTTAATGTTTCCCTTAAAAGGTGTTTTGATGGTCCCCAAAGAGAAAGGACAATTCTCACTCGGTGGTTCATAAGTTTTTGAGCTACTCTTTGAAACTAATTGCTAATTATTATTCTAGGTATCTTTACTTGAGGAAGTATATCTTTTGAAGTGCTCTGTAGGATGACTAAATATTGAATGGGACATTGAGGTGGGGTTCGATAAGGGAAATCTTGAAGCAACCCTTTGTCCCATTGACTATGTGCCACCATAGGAGCCCTTGTAGGCTAGACTAGTGGGTCTACGTGGGCTACTTATGTTATATGATGATGCATGCTATATGACATAGTTCCACCCAACAAGTGGACTCCTCATGCCAATATAGAGGGTTATATTGGATTTTATGTATTAGTTCAAATGATATTATATGTCATTATGGTCCATTCTAACAAAGTGTGACATTTGATGTCTTCGTTCCATCATATATGTTTACACATTGCATTACTGTTACCACATATTGATTGTCATTCCTTGTGCATGCTTATGCTCATATAAATATTGACATTACCATTTCATGCATTGAAGTCTTTTAAATAATGAATGATGGTGTTACAGGTTCATGTTTGCAGTTACATCGCATATACTCAGTACATTCCAATGTACTAACACATATTTTGCCTAAGTGATGTCACCATGTAGGGACCGATGCTCTCCCCCATATGGCATGTGGCTAATTATCAGCATTCAAGACTAGCGTTTGTGGTGAACCCTTTGTTCAGGTCTTTACCTACTTTCCTTCATGCTTTTTACTATTCAGACGATGTATTTTTTTGGCTTTTTAAGAACAGGAGGCTTTTGCTTTTAATTTATTTTAGAATCTTTTCTATTGAGGAAAACTAAAACGGTGCACCAGTTCCTATTAATTCATGTTTAGATGGTATGTTTTTGGACAATGATGTATATTTGGATATTTATTTTTAACTCAAATGATTTCCCTTAGTCCCTTTCCCATTTTATTTCCACATTATATATGTACTTACATACGAATGCTTAATAGGGTAAGATGGCTTGGATAAGGTGCCTACGAGTGTCTCATTCGTCATGTTACAAGTAGAACCCAGGCTTGGATCATGACAAATTTTGTATCAAAGTACGAGATTTTAAAAATATTCCTCAGATGTCCAAACATAACACGTCAAGAAGAGTCTTTTTCAAGGTTATGAAGTGCCACAAATATGAATAAGAGGC
>JAPFFP010042784.1:0-13797 GCA_026153255.1 Solanum medicagineum
GATTCTTGAGTGTTTATGTTTAGGAGAGAAGGAAGAGAGTTTTGATCATGAAAACTGATGTTTTATATGTTTTGGGGACCATAAATAGACGCCCAAGAGTTTTAGGATAAAAATACCCTCAAATTATAAAGAAAAAATGTCATTACCTCATCCAATGAGGGTCCACGACGCGCTCCAGGCGGGGACCTTCGGACAGCTCTGCACCTCTCCACTAACATGGTCATAACTTTCTACTCCGAACTCCAATTAATACGAAATTAGATGCCTTCAAATAATATTTTGAATAACTTTGATTTGATATATTATGGGTCATCTAACTCATTATACTCCTTTTGAATCGCTCAAATACGATCAAAACTGAGAGAGAAATTATTGGTTGAAGTTTGGGGAATGTTTGCGATCTTCTCTTCTCTTTCTTAGAGAAAATCTTCAATCTTCGTAGTTCACTTAAAGTGAAAGAACTTGGAAGGACATTGATTGAATGAGTTATCTTTGATTCTTGAATTCTTGACTTAGACTCTTTGGAGTTCTTGATGAAGAACCATAATCCTTGAAGAAGAAGAGTCAAGAAATCCTTTCTTGGGATTTTTGAATTTGTTTTCTTGAAACCCTAGGTTATGATTTAAAGTCCTATTAGAGATTCATGAATAGATGAAGAAATTCAGGTTGAGTAGATTGAAATTCATTAAGAATAACTTACCTTGAGGAGGAATCCTGGAAGCTAATCCTAACTTGATGATTTTCTTGATGATTCTTGAGTGTTTATGTTTAGGAGAGAAGGAAGAGGGTTTTAATCATGAAAATTGATGTTTTTTATGTTTTGGGGACCATAAATAGGCCCCCAAAGGTTTTATGATAAAATACCCTTACATTATAAAGAAAAAACGTCATTACCTCATCCAGTGAGGGTCCACGACGCACTCTGGGCGCGAACTTTCGGACAACTCACCTCTCCACTAAAATGGTCATAACTTTCTACACCGACTCCTATTAATGCGAAATTAGATGCGTTGGAAAGCTAATTCGAACACCTTCGATTTGATATATTATGGGTCACTTACTCATTATACTTTAGGAGATATGGTTATATGAATTTGACCCTTCTATCAACTCGTACGAAAACTTTGTTGGTAGAAATTCTTTGAACTTGACTTGATATAAAAGATCCCTTGTGACTCTAAATCACATGTAATATACTTTAGTACTTAGGAATTGATCCTAGCATATATATACACCCTAAAAGTCACTAGTCCACCTACCCTTTATAAAATCTTATGTTAGAACTCAAACGCTAAGAAACTTTTTATCTTATCTTCGTACTAGAGGATTCGTGTGTCCTTAGATCTTCTCCAATTCTGTTCCCACATTAAGAATTTGACTTTAAGACTTACACTCAATTAAGAATCATTAACTACAATGCTATATCCTACAAAGAATGGTTCAGTCTTAGCTTAAAAAAAATTTGGGGTGTTACACAAATGGAGCTCCGGTTCCTACATGGTAGCATCACATAGGCATAGAATACGCATTAGTATGTTTAAATGTACAAAGTATATAGGATAAAATGGTAAGGAAAAGAGAAAATACCACTTTTCTTAAGTGAAGATGAATCTAATCTATTGAAGAGTCAATGTTCCCAAGGAGCACGGATGAGGCGAAGATGCAACAAGAGATAGGCATCATAGGCAAAATACATAATCATAAGTAATGAATAGCATACTAACAATATGACATTTATGAATGATATATGAAGTAAAACATGCTTGTGTAGAACATATTACGTGCATAGAAGAGACTATCATTTGGCTAATGGGTTTATCACCTCCCATCCTAGGTGCTTGAAGTACAAACCCTCAACTTGGTTATCAAATGTACCATCCCCGTATAGGTAATTGATGTACCAACCCCTCACCTTGGTTAATGAGGTACCAACCCTTCAATTTTGTTAATGAGGTACCATCCCCTTAATTCAGTTAATGAAGTACCAACCCCTCAATTCGGTTAATGAGGTACCAACCCCTCAATTCGGTTAATTTCGATCACTATAGATACTTTCCATGAAATGGACACATGAATACTATACTTTCTTCATCATAAAGTCATTCATATTATATACTATTGTTTAGACCTTTAACAACTCAAGATGCATAATCCGGACAATTTATCAAACACTTGGCGAGTGTGTAATGCTAGTGTAAAACCATGTAATTCAAAAGTAAAATCATGCAAGAAAACTCAAGGTAAAACCACCCACCAACACTTCGTAATACCATCATGAAATATACATCAAAACCCTTCATCAAATCTCAAGATAGATCCAACATTCATAGCTCAAAACATGCTAAAACAGTCACACTTTTGCAAAACCCCAACATAGTTCATAGTCCAATTTATTATAAGTAAATAGACTTAGAATCATAAAATTTATGTAAAAGGGAAGCTTGGGCACCATAGGTGAAAGAATCCATTGGTTAAAAGCCAAGTACCTTAGCTTTGAAGAATTCTTGAAGAAGTTTGGAAATGGAGACTTGAAGCTTGAATGAGAACCTTAAGATCCGGATGAGTTTTGGGACTTGAAATTTGGAGTGAAATATGAGTCTTAAGTGTTTGAGAGAGTATTGGGGAATGTCTTGTATGATATAAAGGTGAAATATAGCTAAGTATAGTTATTTTAACATGTGGGAAGGATTAGGCCCAAGACCCAAAATTCTTGGATCAAGATAGAAAATTGGGTAGAAAAAAACACTCTGGCGCATCGCGCAAGCAACACACAGAGGCCATTGGAATTTGACACTTTGAAATTTGAAATTGTGAATCGTTCGCTCTAAAATAGAATTGGACCCTCTTCCCACTAAATTTTTCCCTCTAAACAAGAATATGAAGTGAGATTTTTGAAATAACGCACGATTTTCGACATATATGGAAATTACGATTCCGGCACTTTTGAGGTACATTTTTGAGCACTTTTTGTGGTCGTTTTAATATATCCGTCTTGGGAACATTCGTCCTCGAATGTCAAATAAATGTACATGAGAAGGATAATCATGAATAAATCAGCCCCCAACATGAGTGCATCTACACATTTAAACCCCATTTTAAAATCTCAACATAATTGGTAAAATCGTCATGAACTTATCCACATAAACATGAATGCATGAAAATGATATAGGGGCTAAAACATAAGACTTGGAATCATAAAAAGGACTTGACATGTTATCATAAGCTTGAATAGGATGAAAGAGGTACAAATATCGCTTCTCCATGCATAATTCGGCTCCCCGAGAGACGCTTTCGACTTGACGAATCCTCCAAAGGGCCTTGATGAACAACACGTTCTTATTAATCAACTCTTCCACCCTTTCATCCAATCCTCCATCGGGATCCTCTCCTAAGCCAATTTATCCTCCACAACACCCACAACCTCAAAGAGTTCTATAGCACTAGAGTCACCAACACATCCCCTCAACCTAGAAGCATGAAGAACCAAACGATCCATATACATATCCTATAACAGCCCTAAAAGTTCCTGGAATTGTAATTTCCATATATCCAAAAATTCATGATTTATTTAAAAAATTCGACTTCATATTCTTGATCCGGGATTCAAATTGGGTGGCAAATGGGTCTAACCCCAATTTAAGAGCAAACGATTAACAATTTCATTTTTCATAATTTTTTATTTTTAGAATCAATCCGCGATGGTACAACGATACATAGCCGTCGAGGACCTATGTATTTTGCTGCCAGTGATTTTATCTCAGTCCAAGGCTGTTGGGTCTTGGGTCTAAGTGTTCCAAAACGTGAATATACCTATACTTAGCCTTATTTCACCCTCCAAAATACATTCCAAGACATTCCAAAATACTCTCCCAGACACTTAGACAATATTTTCTCTCCTAAATTCAAGTCTCATCCGAATCCTAAGGATTTCAGCCAAGCTTCAAGTCTCCATCTCTAATCTTCATAAACTTCATCTCTAAAGCTAAAGGTATGTGGGTTTCTTTCATAGGTCTCTTTCACAATATGTTGGGGTTTCATGAAAGTGTGGAAGTTTTAGCTTGTTTTAAGCTTTGAATCTAAGATCTATTGTATGATTTGATGAAGGTTTTGATGTATATTGCTTGAGGGTGTTACTAAGTATTGATTTATGATATTCCATTGGATTTACTTTCATAATTTCAGTCTTGAATTGCATGATTTTACACTAGCATTACACACCCACCAAGTGTTTGATAAAATGCTTTTTTAAGGATTCTTTAAGTTTTGATGGTCTATTGGTTGAGCTGTGGTTAAAGTGACTCTATGATGATTATGAGCTTTCTAAAGAGATGTTTAACTCATGGAAATGTTGATGATGTGGTAAAGCCGAGCTTAAGCCCTTTCTAAAGATTTCACCTCTTATGAGCCCCTTTAATGTTGATGTTGATTCATGGGTAATGATGATGATGAACTATTCTTATGTTTGCAGTTGGGTTCTCTATTAGAGGACAAGGATGTTTTAGAGCTACTCCTGTGATGTTTCTATGCTTTTGCTAATTATTAAAGCTATGATTATCTCATATATTCTGTGGGATTAGACTTAGTACTGATGGATGGAGGGTTTGCTCTCTTTCCTTGAACTATGTGCCACCATAGGACTATGTTACACCCTTGCTATACTAGTGGGTCCATTTAGTATACTTTGCTATGAATGCCTAATCCGAAATGCGGCAGGCTCCCATAAGGAAGGCCACTTGATTCGAAAAGGGACGGGCTCCTATAATGTGATGTTACTCATAAAATCCTCTCCGAAATAGGACGGACTCCCGTAAGGAAGACCACTTGATCTGAAATGGACGGGCTCCCGTAAGGTGAAGTTATTCATAAAATCCTCTCTAAAATGGGATGAGATCCCATAAAGAAGACCACTTGATCTTAAAGGGTACGAGCTCCCATAAGGTGAAGTTGCTCATAAAATCCTCTCCAAAGTGGACGGGTCCCATAAGGAAGGTTGCTTCTCCGAAAGGGGATGGGTTCTCGTAAGGTGAAGTATGGTTTACCTTGGCAAGTAGACCACCGCTTTATCGATGAGGGATAATTAACGAGATTCTAAGTTGTAGCTCGCTTGGTCTTATTCTATGTCGATTGAGGTCTTTTCCCACACTTATGTATTATGATTTATGCAAAATGAGTGAAATGGCAAGTATGCTTTATTTTAACATTAATCATACATACCATATTGTTATTATGCTATCTATTGATTATTATCATGCATTTTGACCATGTTGCCTATCACTTGTTGCATTGCATCCCACATACTTAGTACACTAAGACGTACTAACGCATACTCTATGCTTACATGATATCACCATGTAGGAACCAAAGCCCCACTTGATCATCCTTCTCCACGTGGCTAGGACGATCTTTCTCTAAAGCTAGTTTTCCTCCATTCCGGGGACAATGTTTATGCGCTTATGTTATGTATTACAACCCTTTTCCTTTTTTGTATATTTTGACTTTGAGGTTGAGCCTGGTTGCTTGTCTTTGCCCCCACTAAGTTCTATATTTAGAGGTGTTGTTGGACGAGTTATGTATTATGCTTGAGTTTTGACTCATCTATGTTATTTAAGTACTATTCTTTCTCTCTATCGCTCTCTCTCACTCTCGCTCCCTTAGTCCCATTTCCCCTTGTTTATTCTTATCTCTTATTGTCATTTTAAAATGCTTCCGCAACCAAGATGTGTAATGATATGCTATGAGGCTTGTTGGGTGTTCCTTCGGGTTCCCCCTTCGCCGGTCACATCTAGACCCTAGTCTTGGGTCGTGGAAAAGATGATATAAGAGCACTAATCAACATACCGCGTTGATTAAACACTTATTTATAGTTGCATTGTGCACCATAACCATGAATAGCAGGTTATGAGACGTTTTAGGAAACCTTCTTCTTGTTCTAAGTCATGCTATAGAGATAAAGTAAGGTTATTTCCCCTCTAATGATTGTTATTTGACATGCTAGATCATGCCTAATGCAGGAGGAAGAAGGGCCTACACACTAAGGGGCCGACCAATGGAGAGTTCTGAGATGCTCTCACTATGCTTGCCAAGTTGTGGCTAGTCATGCCAATCAAGGGGCCCAAGCCCCTCATGCCCCGGCATCTTGGGTGAGAGACTTCAGAGGGTGAACCCACCAGTATTTTATAGGTCAAAGGTGGATGTGGACCCTCAAGAGTTTATTGATGAAGTAAACAATGTGCTATCTATTATCGAGGTGAGGTCAGAAGAGAAGGGGGAGTTGGTGGCTTACCAACTTAAGGGGGTGACACAAATATGGTTCACACAATGGAAGGAAGAGAATAGGGTTGAAAATGTGGTTCTATAGGAGAAGTTCAAGGTGGCCTTTCTTGATCAGTTCTTCCCTCTCGAGCTTAGGGAAGCTAAATTGGTGGAGTTAATAAACTTGAAGCAATGATCTAGGAGTGTGAGGTAGTATGCCCTCAAGTTCAACCAACTCTCAAAATATGCTTCTCACTTGGTTGCCGAACCAAGGGCTAGAATGAACAAGTTCATGTTGGGCGTGTCCGATTTGGTGAATGAGGAGTGCCAGTCAACTAGTTGATTAGAGACATGGATATCTGCTACTTGATGACATATGCCGAGCAATTGGAAGGGGAGAAGTTGAGGAAGATGAGAAGTAGAGAGTCTAAGAGGGCTTGTACTGATGATAAGTTCCAAGGTCTCAAGGATGGCCGGTTCCATGAAGGACAAGGGTCTTCTAATGCTCCTAATGGAAGGATTGCTAATGATAACCATGACACCAAGGTGGTAATAGTGGAAGCCTAAGTGCTCTATGTGTAGGAAAAACCATGGTGGCCCATGTTGGAGGAATTCTAGTATTTGCTTTGGATGTGGTGAGATTGGTCACGGGGTTATTGATTGGCCCCTATATTCAAGCTGAAGGTTGAGATGGTCACCCTCAAGGCTAAGGGGATGCTCGTAGGCAAAATAGGTTCTATCTTCTTCATAGATAGCAAGGAAGGGATGAGATACTCGATGATGCTATCGGTAAGTTAGAGATTTTCCTTGATTTTATTGTGCATGCTTTGATGGTTCCGGGAGTCGGTATTTCTTTCATTATTCCTTTGTTACTAGTAAGATTTGATTATGTGGGTCTATTGGTGCTAGAAAGGCTTATAAGGGCTGGTCCATGTTCTTATTGCATAAAGTCTTGTCTTGTGATCTTGGTTGAATTTGGTTGATGGAACGGAGGTCTTGAGGTGGTCTGGCTACATGCATATCACGCTTCCGATAAGTGTAGGTCCCGTAAGGTTGTAATATGATGCCTAGGGATAGACGATTGATTTGGTCGACTACAATGGGATAGTCACTTCTTTAAGATTGAATTGTTGTTCTGGTTTTGTCCTAAGTGAGGATGAGGGTAGGTGATGTCCCTAGGTTTCCATTTGGGCTAGGAGTGAACTTTTAGATATTGGAGGGGTTGTTTGGTTGACTTATGCATCGGCTATTTTTATGGGTTTCATGAATAGGGTCTTAAAACCCTACCATGACATGTTTGTGATGGTCTGTAGTGGTGGTGCGTTGATTTAATTAGAGCTTGTGAATCATTTGGGGGTAGTGTTGCAAGTCTTGGGGGATGAGAGGTTGTTTTCTAAATATGATAGGTGTGAATGGAAGATAACAAGAAGGTGGTTGGAGGAGTTCACCGGTTGACTAAGTTGGGTAAGGTTGAGAGTGGTGGTATAGTGGCTTTGATGGTTCCGAATCTTGTATGGTTGAAGGGGTCTAGTTAAATAAGGCTTTGATTTCCGCCTTGATAGAGTTGGGGGTCTTGGTGAGGGATAGTTGAGTGAAGGTTGTCTCCCAAGGGCGAGATGGTGGTTCATAGTACCAAGTGTACTAGGTGAGGTTAAAGGTTGACAAATGAGTTTTGGTCGTGAGTCCTTATAGAGTTTAGAGGAAGATTGGTAAGGTTGCATACGAATGGACGTTGCCTATGGATATGGTTATTGTTTATCTGATTTTACATGCTCTAGGTTAAAGGGATGTGTTGATAACACTAGTGCTATAGAACTCCTTGAAGTTGTAGGTGTTGTGTAGGATAAGTTGGCTTAGGAGAAGATCCCTGTGTAGCTATTGGATGGAAGGGTGGAAAAGTTGGTTGATGAGGATGTGGTGTTCATTAAGGCTATTTGGAAGGTTCGTCTAGTTGAAAGAGTCTCTCGGGGAGCGGACATGGAGAAACAATATCCATATCTCTTTCATTTCTATTCAAGCTTATGATGAAAGTCCTCTCATGATACCAAGCCTTATCTTTCGGCCCCTATTGCATGTATCCATGTTTATGTTAACATGTTCACGACGATTTTTGACACTTATGTTGATGTTTTGAAAATGGTGTTTGAAATACATTGTTGCATTCTTGTTGGGGCTGATTTGTTCATGATTACTCTTCTCATATACGTTTCTTTGACATTCAGGGATGAATTTTCCCATGGGGGAGGTATTGTAACGACCCCAAAAAGTGCCCAGAATTGTAATTTCCATATATCCCAAAATCTATGATTCATTTTGGAAATCTGTGTTCGTATTCTTGATCAGGGGGACAAACTGAGTGAAACATGGGTCTATTTAAGGGCAAACAATCAGCAGTTTCATTTTTCATAATTTTTGATTTCCAGAATTGATCCACGATGGTACTGCAACATGCATCCGTCCCAGACTTGTGTAAGTCTTGCCTTCGCGACAGGTCCGCGTCGTGGACTAGATGCAGACCTGTGTATTTTGCTGCCAATGATTTTTATCTCGGTCCAAGGCTTTAGGGTCTTGGGCCTAAGTGTCCCCAAACGTGAAAATACCTTAGCCTTATTTCACCCTCATATCATCCAAGACATTTGCAAATACTCTGCCAATACTTAGAGAATATCTCATGATAATATTTCATCTCCTAAATTCAAGGTTCAGATCTCATCCGAATCTTTATCAAGTATCCATCTCCAATCTTTATCAAGTTCATCTCCAAAGCTAAGGTATGTGGGTTTCTTTCATGGGTCCCTTTCACCCATGATACCCAAGATTCCTTTTACCTTAAGTTGCATGATTTAAAGTTGGATTACTCATGAGTCTTAACTATTATAAATTTCACAGCACACTATGTTTGGGTTTCATGAAAGTATGGTTGTTTTAGCTTGTTTTGAGATTTGAATTTAAGATCTATTGTGAGATTTGATGAAGGGTTTTGATGTATATGGCTTGAGGGTGCTACCAAGTATTGATTGAAGGTTCTACATTAGATTTGCTTGCATGATTTCACTCTTGAATTGCATGGTTTTACACTAGCATTACACACACGTCAAGTGATTGATAAAATGCCTTTTTAAGGATTCTTTAAGTTTTGATGGTGTATTGGTTTAGTTATGATTCAAGCGACTCTATGATTACTATGATCTTTCTAAATATATGTTTAATTCATGGAAATGTCGATGATGTGGTAAAGTCGTGTTTAAGCCCTTTCATAAAGATTTCACCTCTTATGAGCCCCTTTAACGTTGATGTCGATGCAAGGGTAATGATGATGATGAACTATTCTTATGTTTGAAGTTGCACTCACCGTTGAGGGTTAAGGGTGTTGTAGAGCTACTCATGTCATGTTGCAATGCGTTCGCTAATTATTAAAGATATGATTATCTTTATATTCCGTGTGATTAGACTTAGCACTGATGGATAGAGGGTTTGCTCTCTTTCCTTGAACTATGTGCCACCATAGGACTATGTTATACCCTTGCTATACCAGTGGGTCCATTTAGGTGTACTCTACTATGAAATGCCTAATTCGAAATGGGGCGGGCTCCCATAAGGAAGGCCACTTGATCCAAAAAGGGACCCTGGGCTCCCGTAAGGTGAAGTTACTCATAAAATCCTCCAAAATGGGACGGGCTCCCATAAGGAAGACCACTTGATCCGAAAGGTGACGGGCTCTCGTAAGGTGAAGTTACTCATAAAATTCTTTCCAAAATGGTACGGGCTCCCCTAAGGAAGACCACTTGATCCGAAAGGGGATGAGCTCCTCGTAAGGTGAAGTTCCTCATAAATCCTCTCCAAAATGGGATGGGCTTCCGTAAGGAAGGTTGCCTCTCCGAAAGGGGACGGGCTCCCGTAAGGTGAAGTATGGTTTACCTTGGCACGTAGACCACCTCTTTACTAGAAAGGCATTTTCTTCGGGATTCCAAGTTGTAGCTCGTTAGTCTTATTCTATCTCGGTTGAGGTCTTTTCCCACACTTATGTATTATGATCTATACAAATTGAGTGAATTGCAAGTATGCTTTACTTTAGCATTAATCATACATACCATATTGTTATTAGGCTATCTATTAATTATAATTATGCATTTTTACCATGTTTCCTATCTTTTGTTGCATTGCATCCCACATACTTAGTACATTCAAACGTACTAACACATACTCTATGCCTACGTGATATCACCATGTATGAACCGGAGCACCACTTGATCATCCTCCTCCACGTGGCTAGTACGATCTTTCTCTCAAGCTAGTTGGTGAGTCCTCCATTCCGGGCACAATGTTTATGCTCTTATTTCATTTATTAGTACCGTCTTCCTTTATTGTATATTTTGACTATGAGGGCGAGCCTGGTTGCTTGTCTTGGTCACCACTAAGTTCTATGTTTAGAGGTCTTGTTGGACAAGTTATGTATTATGCTTGAGCTTTGACTCATCTATGTTATTTAAGTACTATTCTCTCTCTCTCTCTCTCTCTCTCTCTCTCTCTCGCTCCCTCAGTCCCATTTCCCCTTCTTTATGCTTATCTCTTATTGTGATTTACATTGCTTCCACAACCAAGGATGTGTAATGATATGCTATGAGGCTTGTTCGGGGTTTCCTTGGGTTCCCCATTCGCCGATCACATTTAGGCCTAGGCTTGGGTCATGACATATCCCTAGGTAATTCCAATCCTTATGCAACCTTACCAATTTCCCCTCCAAAGCCTACAAGGATCTATAAACTTTAACCTAATCATCAACCTTAAACACACACAATCCACTTGATACCATAAAGCACCATCTCCCACTTGGGAGAGAACCTCCACTCTACCATCATTCACCCAAAATCTCCAAGTCTAATAAGGCGGAATCAAGGCCTTGCTTAAACTAGACCCCTTCATCCAAAGAATATTTGGAACCATCAAAAATGTTACACTAACATAGTCAACCTCTTCCAACCTAAGTTGCCCCCTCTTTCCACCATCATCAACATATGCTAGGCTGCTACCCATAGACACCCTACTTAGAGCATCGACCACAACATTAGTCTCACCGGGGAAATAATGCACACTTATATCATAATCCTTAAGGAGTTCTAACCACCTTCTTGTTATCCTCAACTCACACCTATCATATTTAGAAAATAACCTCTCATCTCTCAGGACTTGCAACACTATCCCCAAAAGGATTCACAAGCTCTAAATAAATCAATGCTCCACCACTAGAGGCCACCTCAAATACATCAAGGTAGGGTCTTAAGGCCCTATTTATAAAACCCATAAACATAGCCAGTGCATAATACAACTAACCAACTCAACCAATACCCATAATGCTCACTCCTAATCCAAAACGACACTTAGGGATATCACCTACCCTCATCCTCACTTGAGGACAAAACCCGAACCAAAAATCAATCTTAGAGAAGTGACTAACCCATTGTAGTTAACAAATTAGATTGACCATCCTTAACCATCATATTACAACCTTACGGGTTCTATACTCATTGGAAGCATGCTATGCAAGTAGCCAAACAATCCCAAGATGTCCAGCCCATCAAACCAAATTCAACCAAGATAACAAGACAAGATTTTATGCAATAAGAACATGGAGTAACCCTTATAAGCCTTTCTAGCACCAATAGACCCACATAACCAAATCTTACTAGGAATAAAGGAATAATGAAATAAATAGTGACTTTTAGAACCATCAAATCATGCATAATAAGATCAAGGAAAACCTCAAACTTATCGGTAGCATCATCGGGCACCTCATCCCATCCTTGCCTTCTTTGAAGAGCATAGAACCGATTGTGACTTGGGGCACCACCATGAGGACGAACATCATCAAACTTGCCTTACTTATGAGGACAATCCTTCTTCTTATATCCCTCTTCACCACAACAGAAACAAGCATTGGTGTCCTTCAATCATGGGCCTCTATGAACCTTACCACATGTTGGGCACATAACATCATCTCTATCTTTGAGACTTTGGAACTTTCCTTCAACATGGGCTCACTTGGCCTCTTTACCCCATCTCTTCCTTATCTTTTCATCCTCCATTTTTTTGCATAAGTCATCAAGCGAGACAAATCCATGTCTCTAATCAACCTAGCGGACAGGCACTCCTCCTCACCAAGTCGGATATACCCATTACAAACTTATTCATCCTAGACCTTGGATCAGCCACTAATTGGGTATCATATTTTGAGAGTTGGTTAAACTTGAGGGCATACTCCCTCATGCTCATATAACCTTGCTTCAAATTCATGAACTCCACCAACTTGGCCTCCCTAAGCTCAAGAGGGAAGAACTGATTAAAACAGGCCACCTTAGATTTATCCCATAGAACCACATTATTGTTTCCATTCTCCTTCTTCCATTGAGCATACCATATTTGGGTCATGCCTTTGAGTTGGTGAGCTGCCTACTTCGCCTTCTCTTTCGATCTAACACCCATAATAGTCAATACTTTGTAAACCTCATCAATGAATTCTTGAGGGTCCTCATCCACTTTTAACCCACAAAACTCTGGCAAATTCATCCTTATAAAGTCCCTCACTAGAGATACCGGAGTAGGAGCATGAGTAGCTTCGGTGTCACGACCCAAGCCTAGGGCCTAGCCAAGACACAGTGCAAGGAGAACCCGAAGGGACCCCAAGCAAGCCTCTTAGAACATCATTCCACATTCTTGGTTGCAAAAGCAATACAACTAGCATCAAAAAATAATAAGGTGGGACAACCGGGGCTAAGGGAAACACTTTCATATCATAGAAATCAAGAACAATAGAGTCAAGGCTCTTAGCATAGATACACAACATGTCCAACAAATACCTCTAATACATAGATAAGAGCGAGGGCCAAGATAAAATAACTGGGCTCACCCACATAGTCAAAGTAGACAATAAAGAAGAAAGTCTCCATACATAATAAGAGCAATATAGTGTAAGGTCCTCAAAGTGGATGACTCACCAACTAGCTTGAGTAGTATCAAACTACCCACTTGGAAGAGGAGGAGGATGATCAACTTGGGCACCGGTTCCTACAAGGTGACATCATGTAGGCATAGAGTATGCATTAGTATGTTTGAATGTCCTAAGTATGTAGGATGCAATGCAACAAGAATGAGGCATCATGATCAAAATGCATAACAATAGGCAATAGGCATAATATAACAATATGGCATATATGATCAATGCATAAGTAAAATATGCTTAAATAACTCATGCTCATATAGGATATCATGTGTAGAAGAGACAAAGCTAGATTTCCAAAGTACAAACCCCTTGGTAGGTTAGTGATGATAGCACTTATCACCCTAGTGTGAGGTACAAACTCCTCAGCTAGGTTAGTGATAATAGCACCCATCACCTTACTGTGTAAAGTAAAAACCCAGCATCAAGGTTAGTGATGATAACATCCATCACCCTAGTGTGTGCGGTACAAATCCCTCATCAAGGTTAGTGATGATAGCACCCATCACCCTAGTATGTGAGGTACAAACCCCTCATCAAGGTTAGTGATG
>JAPFFP010042785.1:0-13796 GCA_026153255.1 Solanum medicagineum
AATCGATCTTCTTCTCCCATCTCCTTCTTCCTTCTTCCTTCTGCTGCAAGCCCAGATTCCATCAATTGTTACAAAATCTTTCCTCTCTCCCCTAATCTCATTCGCTCTTCCTTCTCCTAATGTCACTTGCCTCTCTCCTTCTTCTAACATGTAACTAGAAATTGTATTTAAGCAAATTATAACTATAAATCTCTAGTTAAGCTCAAAATATATACATTTTAAAAGTTCCTCTAAAAATATTAAGACACAATCATTGTATTCAAAAAAATGATCAAAAAATTGAAACTTCTGATGAGTTGAAATCTTTTCTATTGCTAATATGTCTGTCACATAATTTTAGAAAATTCTTATATTTTATTTAATCGCCTTTCAAAAAATCAATCATTTCGTTTGAATAGAATTTTATAGTCATGATGTTATTTAAAATAATGTCATCTACGCATTAAGGATTAGAAAAAAAACTAGTGAAAGAAATTTTTAACAAATCACATCATAAAATGAGAATCTTGTCAAGATATGAGATTTGTTCATCTAGAAAGTTAAGGAAATAAACTTTGGTGAACTCAATCTAGCACTGGTAAATTTAGTGGCACAAGTGTGTGGGAGTTATTGAGAAAGAAAGTTGATATAAATGAGGATTTGAAGTCATTATAAGTGAAAGGTTTGCCTTTTAAGTTTTCCTTTTTTAAGCTTAGATGATACAAAAAAAAAAAAGTTTCCATAGCAACATTAATGCTTACTTGGAATTCTAAAGTCTGAAGAAATTTTGATTAGTTTGAGTGTTTGCACCTAGTGATAGGTTTAAGGTGTTCAATAAATACCAAATCAGGACTTCTGTAGGTGCAAGAGTTTAATCAGTGCTCTTGCACTGAAAATGGGGATAGTTCAAAGCCATAATTAGTTACTATAATTGTGTGTTTTCTTTAAATCTAGAGCTTAAGAAAGTTCATCCCATCAAAATCTAGAAAAGAGAAATACAATGCAATAAGTAACTAGCTAATGATTAAATAGGTTATAATGTAAATCTTGATAGAAACGAGGTCATAAGGTAGGTGGAGGTAGAGATCAAGTCAATTTTTTTTTTTAGAGAATCTATTCTTATACACTATCAATTAACGTTGTTAGCAAAAATCTACAATTATAGCTACTCAAGATAGGAACGAAATAAAAGACCTTTCCTCTCTTCAGTACGGAGAGATACAAGATTTAAGATCAAGCAACATACCTCGTGAAGATCCACGAGTTAATTTAGCATCCAAATCATTCAATAAGATCCGCACAAATAGGAGCTAGGTTTGATGACCTTGCCAGAGAAGAATAGAGGTTAGTGACTATCAGCCTTGACCTTTCCGCTCTTTTAATTTTCATGAATTATCAGCTTTGATCTTTCCGCTCTTCTAATTCTCCTTGTTCCTATTTATTTTTAATTTCTTTTTTAGGGGTTATTTTGGCTGATTTATTTGTGGGCTCTAGCACTTTGGGCCAAATAAAATTTTGTAAATAACTTTGTTAATAAATCCTGACAAGTTGAGTATATTAATTTTTAAAAAAATGATAAAAAAATATTTGAAACTTTTATAGTTGATACAAGATATAAGAAATATAATTTTTAAAAAAGATCATCTTCTAGAGGTAATTATACTAAGACCCAATGATTTATTTTTATAAGCACATGAGAATTTCACATCACTAAATAAATTATTACGGAGAACAACTTATCCTAAGAAAAAGTAATTGTACTATTAGAAGTTCTTGAAAAAGTTAACAAATACTTTATTAGCCGACAAATCAAATTTTCCTTTCTAAATATAATTTTCACCACTTAAATATTTAAAAAAATCAATACTCTAACCATGAATTGAGTTCCAAAAACAATAACAAATAGAATTTATCAACTAACAAAAGTAGCTATGTTGTACCATCTTGTCACGACCCAACCTTGTAGGTCATGATGGCGCCTATTAGATCCCACCTACAGGCAAGCCAACCCAACCTACGGTACCTATCCTGAAAAACTACTCACAATGATACTAGCAACACGCAATATAAACTAACAACACCTACTCAAAACCTAGAAGTCATAAGTACAGAGCTACTATAGACTCAAAATAAAAAAAAATATGCATATCTATGTACATAACAAGAATAGTAGCCTACACATATAAATCCAAACTACATATATACAGGGCCAGTGTCTGAATACAAAAGACAGCCAATTGGACAGAAGGAGACTATAGAATATCTGAACTGCGGATGCTCACCAAAGCCTTTTGAAGCATCTACAAGCCCCTGGATCAATGGTCGGGGCTCATACCTTGACCTATGCTATGAGTAGATGAAGAAAAGCAGGGGTGAGTATTAGTGAAAGGCATCATTGGCCGACTAAGTGAAATACAGTAAATATAGTAAGAACAAATATAATGGAATACTGTAGTGCTAGCTATCTTAACCCTGGTCAAAAGTTAAGCATATCTGGAGAACTACAGAACCCCAACTGCACAATGTATAATGATACTAACTAACAAAACCTGAAGAACAAGTGTCAAGTATGTCTATGGCATCCGAACACCCAACTGAGTAGAACTAGAAGAACCAACCAAGTAGAAACAAGAGGGACCAACTGAGCAGGACCCAATAGTGTACACCAAAAAACCAACTAACAAATACCATGCATAACTATATCACACTGGTACACGACCAAGTATGGTGTTATGCGTGGGTGTAAGGACCTAGTATCTATGACTATATGCTAATTGAGTCCCCATAAGTCTAGAAGGTACAACCATACACAATCAGGGTATGGATAAGTGTATCGGCAAAACTAGGTAAGAATAGTGTATCCCATGCCGATTCATGGCACCTGACCTCCTAATCCCGTGTCAGAATGTGACACCTGATCCTGTATATCGTATCAGTCCGTGATACCTAATCTAAGTACGCACATATATCAGATAAGAAGAATCCCCCATTGTGATTAAATAAGACACCCGATCCTGGAATATGGTGCGATGAATCCCTCATCGTGACGGTACGAGTCACTTGATTTGGGAATGTATATTATGTTGGTCCGCGCACCTGCTTCTATGGGCCTCCCAAGTCATCCTTTTCTTATATGTAATCATGTGGCTTTATGTACAACAACTCTAAGGCAGCGTTGGGTTAACCTTAGGCTAAGTACTAGAGAGAACAAATAACCAGAGGTATCTCACCCAACAAGAATCACAACAACATCTCAACTGATTATTGTAATAAATAACTAGGGAAATAATATATAGGCCACCTGGTAACATAATAAGTCCCCAAAACAAGAGAGAAGGCAAACCAATTGATCAATGTACACAAATGCCCACAACAACAAATAATCTAATAGTTTCCCACGGTATGGCATATACCTCATAATTAGGATTACAATCCCGTCACTAAACAACAGAGGTCTAGTATAATAATACACCACCCCAACAGAATCACGATGCATAGTTATGAGTAGAGCTAACAACTGACCTCCTATAATGTAGCATATTTCCCCTAGTACCACACAACCTAGCAGGTATACAAGTAGCTAAATAGTCATACATCTCAACAGAAGTAGTATAAGGTTGTGTCTAGCCATAGACAAGTTCTTTACAAGCCAAAATAAATACAAGTACCCAGAATATCCATAAACAACCTAACTGCCAAGTACAACAGGTATCCAGAACAACAAATGTCAATAGAATCATGTCAACAAAGTTTTTAAGGTGTAGCATGGAATATAGCAAACAACCGATCCATCAAGGCATTACATACCACTAGCACCAGGCTACTCACACTAATAAGCAAGCATTAAGCTAGGTATATGTGCCAATCACATGGCATAAGTTTACATTTAACCTTCACCAAGCTCATTTCCAGTTTAATAGTGCCATAACCTAGCAGGTATAATAGTTCGGCTATTATAGTACTCAGAACGGTGATCACAAGCGCAAGTAATCATGTATATCATATACTCAGCAAATCCTAACCATATGCAAATATGTACTACATATTTCAGCACAATCTAGGGGAAGGGAGAACCTTAAGCAGGATATGATCATAGCGTGAGTAGCAAGCAATAAGAAACATATTAAACATAACATATGTATCAATATCAGTAGGCCTAACAGGGAAAAGCAACACTTAAATAGTCAAACATATGTGTGCAAGTAAAATCAATGCTTAACTTACCTCAGTCATGCTCTATCTCTTCTTTACAACCCTTACCAGAAGCATTTACAGATCAAACAATATTAAAACAAGCTAACAAAATAGATGCAAGCATACAAAGTTCACACATCTCAGTATACTACATATATACTTATGAATCTCTAGCAACAAACATGCTCTCACTACACATTTTAACCAAGTCTAGAGGTAAGGAAAGTTTAGTCTACTTGGAAGGAAAAATCACGTGCTCTAAATTAGTCGACGTGATCTTTGCCTCTCCTGAATGCCTGCAAATGCTGCTCAACTATCAAAACATGAATCACAACGTAAATACATGTAATGGCATTGTTGGTCATTTTGAGCTTATCGGTGAAAATAATTATTTTGCCATTTCGTAAGTTGCTTTGGACCTATTTGAACTATCTGTGTAGTTGGAACTGCAATCTTGAGTTTTAAAAGTGCAAAATATGAGTTTTGGCATTTTTAGAAGCTTAAATTGTTGAAAAAGTGAATTTTTATACCATTCTGAGTTTTGAGTGTCGGATAAAAAATTTGTCAATTTCATTAGATCTAGAATGTCGAATTTAGTCGAGGAGAAGTTACAGAATTCAATTTAGAGTTAAAACAAAGATTTTGGACCCAAAGTTACATTTTTTGTTGTTTCCGAAGCTAAAATTTGACTTTAATCAGCATTTGGAGTTCATATGCTTGGATCAAAATTTTGACAGCTCCAACAGTTCCGAATGATGAAACTAACGCTAGAAATGATCTCTTCATAATTTTTGGAGTTGTCGAGGACGATTATGGTATATTGAGTTTTAAATTAGTTTTATTGAGTTGCATTGGTAATTGTGTCAAGGAGACTCAGAATTGAATTTTGATAATTTTCTTGAGTCCAAATTAATGTTTATGGTATGGATACATATTTCGTTTGTGTAATTTGATTTTCAAATGGCCCCGAGGGTCCATTTTGAGTTATTGCAATAGCTGAAACTTTTTATCTGTGTAGGCTTGACTTCTTCTCTGCGTTCGTGGAAGGGGCCTGCACATTCGTGGGCCACATCATTGTGGTTGCGGAGGTATGCCATGTCATGCTCCACATTCGCGGGCTCCCCTCCCGCGTTCGTGGAGGCTGGCATCTTCTTGAGCTCCGCGTTCATGGATATATATCCGTGTTTGTGGAGTACAAATTATCTTTCCAGTTTTAAAAATCGCGTAATCACCATTTTCAACTTTTTTCAAGCTTTGAGAGGCGATGTTTGAAGTGACTTTTTGGAGAAAAGTTTTGGGTAAGTGTTTCTACCATCAAATTGATTAAGTTCTATCAATTGTCTCTTGATTTTGTCTTGAATTTCATGATTTTGAATGTGTAAAATTTGGATTTTCATACCTTGGAATTGGAAACTTTAATTCATGATTTCTCCCTTAATTTTAGCTTAATTTTAGTGGGATTTTTGAACATGAACTCCGTTTCTCGTGTAGAATCATAATTTTTGGTCAATTTCTAGATTTGAGAACTTTGAAGATTAGACCTAAATTTGACCATTTTTCCCCTAAGCTTAATTCATGCCAATATCAGTATCAAAATTCATCTCTTGGTGCGTAGTATCTATTTTTGATACCAGCTGGTTGATTTGGAGATCATTTTGAGGCTTGGGTTGATCGGGAGCTTGTTCGAGTACAGTTTCGGCATTGAGATAGGTTTGACTAATATTTTTCAGGCTACATTTGAGTTATTGGACATTTTTATGTGGTAATTGTAAGATTTAGATGGTTTCATGAATAATTGGATTGATATGATGGAAGTTTGGTGAAAATGTGATACTGGTTATGTTGGAATTGAAGTAAATCGTGATTTTATTGATAAATTAAATTGTATTCTTGAGATTTGAGATATCTGGATATTATTGTGATGATATGAGACTTGTGATGTCGTTTGGGAAGTCTTGTGGTAACTTCATGGTATTTGAGATACTTTTGGACATCTAGAACATGTGTTGGAACTTGTGAAGTCTGGTAACATCGATATACTTGATCACTGAGGAGAATATGGTGATTTGAGACATACTGATAACCTGTAGTGCCAGCTGTGATTCTTGATATCATCTTTCTTGATTATATGACGGTTACTTATCGGTATTCTTGTATATGTTGTTATATACCTTGATATTATTGCATTGGAAAATATTCATTCATATTGCATCTGTATCAGTTTTTATAAATCCCTTTTACTATGCTGATGTAGTAAGGGACATGTATATATATATCAGCCCCAGAGATGGTCATGTTACTTGAGAAATGTTTAACTAGCACCAGAGTCTGCTGTGATACTTGATCCATATATTCACAAGCGCCAGAGTCCTCTGTGATACTTGAGAGATATTGGTATATGGTCTGACGAGACCCCCATAGGTTCTACCTGGTAAGTTTCGCTCAGTAGATGTATATGCCGGCACCAAAGCCCTCCGTGATTCCACCTCATGCATTACTTTCATAAATTACATGTGCATTGCATCAATGATTACTATTGTTATCTTATTCTTTGATTATATATATTTTGTGTACTAACCCTTCTTTGCAAGTGAAAGGATTCTTCAGTACTACATACTTGTTTGATTTCTCCTACCCAATCGGTTGATTCTACTGGGTACATTTCGATATACTCACTCCTACTTTGTTTCCTCCCTATAGATCGAGCATAGGGACCCCCATAGGGTAGTTGTACCTATTCTACTAGAGTTTTACCTTGTTATCCCAGATTTCAAGGGTAAAACTCTGGTAGAATAGAAAAAACAAGTTACATTTCTTATCAAAAAAATATTCTTACAGCAGCTTCTCAGTCCAATTATTCAAAAATACAATCAAACCAACATAAATATCGCATTGTGGTCAAAGAGTTGTACAATTTACATCCGAATATTACTTAATTCTAATAAGAAACGGCTGAGATATCACAACTCAAATTTTTCATCAATTTATGATGTAAAATTCAGTAAAACAATGATTCTTACCTTGAAATATGCACCAAAAATGAAATTCGAGGTTCCCATGACGTCTATCTCTCAAAAATCTCTCCAATTTAGACTAAAATTTCATTGAAATCGAATTCTAAACGACAAAGATGTCAATATCTGAAGCTTTTGTAACTAATATCGATATGCAGTAGAAAAACCAATAAATTTAAAATGGGATGCCAAAAGCAATTTTCTCTCATAAAAATATACAAGTTAGCCTTTTGAATCACCTAAATTAGATAAAATTTGACCTCAAAATGCGATCCGAAGTTAAGAGGGAAAATATAAAATACTTTCTAGAAACCAATATTATATAAATATATCCACGTGGCTGACATGCCTTTGCCATGTGGAAGCGCCTAAGTTGTGACACATGGTGCAACCTGATTCAGCCACGTCATCCTTTCCCTTTAGCAATTGTCTAACCTTTTTCTCCCGATATTTTTGGCTTATTTGGAGTTCAATTTTCGTAAATAAACTATTTAACACTAATAATTTCAATGTTCCAGATCCAATGATGTAGACAAAATTCTCACTGTAGGTCATAACGATTCGATATGGGTCCCATTCATATGTAACTTTTAACAGAAAGCCTCCTAGGAGACAAATCGCATCCGAAGGTCCACGGTACCAGACGAAGGTTCGTTCTAGACCAAATTTAATGTTCCAAAGCTGACCATGCTATAACAATTCATTCGGGCACGTTTCCCGAGGTTATTATCTAAAGTCAACTATTAACCAATTTCAGTTGCTAAATTTACAAATCATGATATAACTACATTGGATATGCTCCTAGTCTAATTTGGTTATTCTGGAGATGATGAGAATCATCAGAATTACGCTCCAAGACCATTTACTATAACTTTATTAGAAACTCATTTTATTATACTCTCTTGTTCTCCTCAAAAAACTATATAAATCTCAATCGATTCACCCAACAACCACACCAGCAGTATCAACAAGATTAAAATGGCACGATGTCACTATGCACAAGCTTAAATCGATGAAATAATCACAAAATGCATAAATCTAGAGGGTCATTACACATCTATTTTTCTATAAAGATCAATCCCACAAAATATAATTTGACAATCTAAGATACCAACTTTAGCATCCCAATGTCTAAAATGCTACCCTAGTCCTTAGTTGAGACAAAAATAAATGCAAGTGATTTATAAGGAAACTCAAAAATGTAGGTTTGTCCATTTACTATCTTCTTGATGAATTCTTATAGAATGTATTAAATTTCTAAGAAGATTTGAGATTTTTTTGCATTATTGAAGTGCTATTTTAACCTGTTTGGACTTTATTTTTATATATCCAATTGGATTTTGGTAAAGAAAATCTTTAAATATATATTCTTATTAAAGATTTTTGGATATAAGAAATATCATCTTTTTGTTTCAATTTATTTTAGCTAATTAATTACGAAAATGAACTTTCTTGGGTGAAGTAGTTGATGATAGTGAAGTCATATATGTGGTAAGAAATAAACCTGTTGGAAATAGCTATTGGGTTGGTCCATTTCAGAAAGCGTGTTAACAATTATCAATTCTTATAAAATAATCGGAGGCATTTAGGACTAATAATTGAACTTGATAAAATAAGATAAAGAGTATTAGCTCATTATCACAACATATGCTTATTAAAAGATCTTTTACTATATTATCATCAACTGTGTTCATATTAAGGATGAAAATTGAGTGGGTTGGGTCAAATTTAAGCAGGTTATAATAGGTCAAGGTAACAAATAGGTCAAGACCCAACCCAATCCAAATTTGCTTCGATCAAAACGGATTGAGTTAAAATGGGTTGAGTAATAGGTTATAGAGTAGGTCAAGACCCAACCCAACCCACATTTTACTAAGTGTTCTTATTTTATTTGTTACTTTTCAATATTTTAGTACTTAAATTAAATTATATTTTTTTATTTTGGCTATATTAAATATATCAAATTTCAAAAAAAATATTTTGAAAATATTTTTGAAAAGATCTCTATCGAGTCAATTCGGATTGCATATCAACCTAATATTAAATGCGCTGGGTTAAAACAGGTGGAGCTAATAAATGAAAGGTTTAATAACTCGCCCAAACTCCGACGAGTTGGGCGGGTTAAGCAAGTTGGGTTTAATTTTGCCACTCCTAACCAATGTTCATCTGGACACATAGTAAGTGTAATACCCCTATATTATTCAAAATTATTAGTCAGAACATCTAGAAATTGAATCTAGTTCTGTAGCAAATGGGCTTGTTGTATGAGTGGGAACCTACGATCCGTAGAAGATTTTATGAGTTGTAGAAGACTTCTATGGCTTGTAGAAGGTTATATGGTTTGTAAATGGGTCTAGTGGTTCCCTTCCACACTTAAAAAGTTTAAACATTATGGACTCAATCTATAGATGGACTCTACAACTCATAGATGGTTCTATGGTTCATATATGGGATTTCATAAATGAGATACTGAAATTAGAAAAATTTGATTGTATTCTACAAAACTAGGTCTAAGAGCCATAAAATTTTTATGAGTCGTAGACCAGGTCTTATAGAATACCTCAATATTTGAGTCAATGGATTCCTTGAATAGGTTCTATGATTCGTCATTCAAACCATGACTCGTGGCTTAAGCTTCATAGATTTTGGCCAGAAATCATCTTAGATCATGGCTACTATAGATAGGACAAGACCTATGTACAACCTGTCAATAGGTCTACGATCCGTAGAAGGCTAGTCATAGATCTAGGCCTAACTTTTCTAGAAAACCATGAGAGGACCGTCGATGAGTTGTAGATAGGACTACAATCCATATATAGAGTTTCGTAGTGCTTGTCATCATCTTAAAGAAGGGCAATTTGTCTTTTTCTATCTTTTTTAATTAATCCCTTGACATTTTGGGATAAAATAACCCCCTTATCAGTACCAAATGGTGTCTGTACCTCATAATCACTTTGAATACATTGAGAAAAATTTAAGAGGAGAAATTAGCTATTGTTCAAGCTATTCTATCGAGGTTTTCTAAATTTAAGTAAAGATTCATTTTTCTAGGTATGTAAGACTATCATACCATTGGATTGAATTCATCCACGTTCCCAACATCTATATTTCTTTCCTAATGGAGTATTTAGTTGAGTCGAAAAATCCCAGTTTTGAATTTTAGTTGATTTATTCTTATTTTATTGATTTATGCATAATGTATTGAAATTATTATTATTTAAATTTTGAAACAATTATTTGTGGTTACTTCCCCATGAATCCTAGCTAAGTTGATAATCATAAATTTTCATTTATTATTTGAAGATTTGGTTGATGATTTTCATGTATCTAAATAGAGTATTATCTTCAAATTAGCACGATGTACATTTTGATGAGTTTCTGATGAAATTGACTATTGAGTGGATTGATGATTCGAGAAAGGGTTTGATGATGATGAATGATTTTAAAGTATAATTTTCATGAAAGATTGTCACGACCCAAGCCTAGGGCCTAGACGTGACACAATGAATGGGAAGTCTGAAGACAACAAAAGAAGCCTCTTAGCATATTATGTACACATCCTTGGTTGCAGAAGCAAAATAAGACAACAACTAGAGTCAATTAGAAAGGGAAACGGGACAAAGGGATGTCTTTCATAAGATAATGGCATAGGAAGAGTCGAGCTCATAAACATATACAATCATAGTATACGTTAGTACTTGGAATGTCCTAAGTATGCTCAATGCAACAAAGGCATAGGCCATCGTATTCAAAATGCATAAATATAGACAATGGATATGACCTTAATATGGCATGTATGATTAATGCTTGTAATAAGACGTGCTTGTAAACATTCAACTTGCATATTATATCTGACGTATGTGGGAGGAGACCTTATCCGACATATAAGACTTAGCGAGCTACTACTTGGAATTCAAGGCATGATACCCCCCCCGGCAAGGTATGGTCTACTTGCCAAGGTAAACTACACTTGAAAACTTCTCCTAGATGGATCCACTAGTAAGCCCTTTAAGGGAAAAATATAATCCTATGGTGGCACATAGTTTAGCGACTAAATACTTTATATAAGAACCCCTTGTGTCGAGATACCCCTTAAGCCTCAATCGATGCTATGTCTAATCCAACGAGATACTTGAAATAATCATAACTTTAATCTTAACATGAATAACTTGTAGAGACTTTACAACATGGCATGAGTAGCTCATTCAAATACTTGTCCCCTACATGGCATATACTGTGTACTAGAGGGTAGAAAATGATACATGAAGTTAACCTCTACTAGTTGGTATTGCAGTTCACATGAGGATAGAAACTTGTAACATGTTTGTCCTCTGCTAATGAGCTTTAATTGGCACGTAAGGGTAAAATTATGGTTATGCTTGACCCCTACATATGTACATATGGGTAAATAGTTATCTTACTTGTCTCTTACATGTAGACATTATTTACTCACAAGAGGGTAGGAATGAAGAATAAGGCTCAACTTGTCACTTGCAAATCATAGATACTTTTCATGGATTTAAAACATGCTTGGGAGCCCATAATTATCATAAAAACACTTGACTTGCAAATCATGCAATGGTTCATCAACAACTTAAGAATTCTTGTCATGTAATTTAATCAAACACTTGGTGGATACATGGGCACTTGCTCAGAACCATGCAACTTTGTAGAGTAACAACATAAGAGAGTAAAATCAACCATTTTTGAATCATGAAAATCAATCCACCAATCATAGTAGTAAAAACCCTTATTATGGATATCATGAAATCCATCACAAAAGTTTACAATAGTTCATGGTTTTCATAGCTTGTATCACACATAGTCTCAATATACATAAATCAACTCATGGAATAAGCTTAAAATGGATGTTCATGCATATTCAATCAATACTTGATAAAACCCAACATATCTCACATTTATAATGCATAATAATAGATACCCATGAAGAATCAAACCTTGAAATCATGAAATTTCATAAAAGAGAAAGTTGGGCTCCATGGGTGAAAGGACCTATAGATGAAGACCAACATATCTTAAACCTTGAATTTTTTGAAATTGACTTGAGCAAGACTTGACTTGGGTCCTTGAAATTCAAAGTGTGCTCTTGACATTGTTGAGAATGGATGGAGGGTCTGATAGTGTATTGGGAGGGTTTTGAGAGTGTTTCTTGAGAGTTTGAAGGTGAAAAATGGCTAAGTATAGAGGTATTCACATTTAAATGGGCATTGAGTTATTACCCCAATGCCATTTGACGGAACAAGCAAAAGGGAGCACAAAATGTGCATGTCCGCGCCCAGGCCACATCGCGCTTGGGGCTCAGATGACACTATTTTGCGCCCCATTACGAAAATTATTTTTCACAACGGGTCTTCTAAAATCTGGGGGTTACCTTTTTCCCACTCAAATTTACCTCTTAAACAAGAATATGAAGTCAAATTTTCGAAATCACGCACGATGTTTCACATATTTAAAAAAATATGATTATGGAGCATTTTGAAGCACATGAGGGGTGTTTCAAAGATGCTGATGTTTTGAGATGAATTAGAGTTTTTAAATTAAGGTCCAATGAAACTAATTGATATAATTTAAGTATTTTACCTGATTGAGCATATAAGCATAAATATATTTTGGGAGTAGTATTGAGCATCAATTGGATAAGAATTCAAATAAAGGTAACTTGATTCTCATAAACCACATACCCTGTGTAGGATAGAGCCCTAGCCTCTCTTGTTCCAAAAAATGACTTTTTTATTAATAAATCCATAAAGGTTGAGGTCCCTTATGGTGGAAAGTATTGGATAGTTGTGACAATGGCAACGAGCTCGATGTAATATCACTAGCTCATATGTGATGAGTGTCGTTAGAGAAACTCCCTAAGAGTAATTATATTATTTATTTGAGTTGCATATATGTATTGATGATAAATGAAAGTATTGCTTACATTGTTTTAAACTTGCATAGCATATTGAGAACACACAAAATTCCAAGTTTTAAGCATCAAAAGTGTTGTATTTTGATAGCACATCAGCAACCGTCAAAAAGCATTCAAACAGAAGAGAAGTAAATAGGCATGCATACACACTTTTCAAGGACTACGAATTACCTAATTTTACCTTATTAGTTCTTATGGTTCCCACAATCCTAGTTGTGGATTTAGCTACTCATGATCAATCTAGATCCAAGAATCATGAAATTGAATAACATAATTGAGAGCTTGCACAAGAGAATTTTGAACAACAAATCCAAGCTCTTTATCAAGAATCACAAGATTGAATTAGAAGTAAAATAATATTTCACAAGTATTTCTCTCAAGCTCTCTACTATTCTATCATGTTTTTCTTTGCTTCCTTTTGAAAAATAACCTAAAAAATCTATTTATAGTGTTTAAAATATAAAACCAAAACGAATTAGGATAACTAGGTCGATAGACTCTGCGAGTACTTCTGCAGGCCGTATAATGTTTACAGCCCGTACTTGGGGCTTCGTGAACTTTAGCTTCAATTCTGGGGTTGACTTCTATGATACCCTTCTATGGTTGTATAATGTTTTACGGCCCATAGGGGATTTCGTCTAATGACTTTCCAGCAGCTCCCCAATTTCTGATCC